>JAPYZD010001711.1:0-28128 GCA_030522725.1 Ichneumoninae sp. B BG-2022a
ATAAAATGTAGCTTTAGCGTTGAATATTTTTAAGAGTTCTTAAATTCGGGATTCGAATCTTTAAGTCTCGATTGACTATCGCAATGGCGTTGGACTTTTTTGTTGCCTGTTGAAATCTCAATTGAATATCGCGATGTCGTTTACCTTTTTTTTAGAGATTTGTGTGAGTTCGGATTTATTCTGATGAAGTATGTTGCAAATGTAAGCAGCGGAATAAAAACTGTTGTTAGTTGTACATGTCAACGTGACTATCGATGGAGAAACAAGATGGCCGCTGCTGCAGTACAAATAAACCGATTTCATTTTTAGGGTGATCAAAAAATTCTTTATGGTTTATTAATTTTTTTTATAAAATGTAGCTTTAGCGTTGAATATTTTTAAGAGTTCTTAAATTCGGGATTCGAATCTTAAAATCTCAATTGACTACCGCGATGGCGTTTCGCTTTTGGGTTATTTTTTATATTTGCCTATTTAACGAACTGTCGAGTTTGGTTTCATTCTGACGAAGTATGTCGTAAATATATGCGGCTGAACAAAAATTGTTATTAGTTGCACATATCGAAGTGACTATCCATAAAGAGACAAGATGGCCGGTGCTGCAGTACATATCAACCGGACTGATCAATCCGCACGAATGCATCTCGCTGTGGCGTGCTGCGGACTTTGCGGATATACATTTGCATCGAGAGCGCCTCCTGTTATGAATTAAAATCATGAGCAGCTTCCGCGACATGATATTCACTTCTATACTGGGCACAATTATTTTATCCGGGAGGGGGGGTGGGGGGTGGGGGGTAGAGGGGATCGTTTGACAATTTCATGCGATACATCATGTTTTATTTATATTTTATTGGTAAAAATAAACTGCATCGGAAAACCCTTGCGATTCACTTTTCGTAACGTTGCTGCGATCATGTAGAAAAATCCCCAACTTTGAGTATAAAAAATAGTTAGAGGAGTTATTGAATAGAATATATAAAAACAATTGTGTTGCAAAAAATAAAATTCCTTCTAAAATTTGGTAAATACGAACGTGACATTTCCCTTTATATTATCATAACACCGTCGTAAATAGTTAATGGAAAGAGATTTTTTATACGATTTTTTTGCTGATAATAATACAAAAAACCAAGACCTTTACACTGGTAAAACGTCGAACCCTCACTTAATATGCGGACATTATAACGATAAGCTATCACATCGTTATTAGTTCTACAGAGTATAATATTATTTTTGTAAAAACAAACTGATGTGTATTAAGTTTTTAAAAAGCTTCAGTTTCACCGTTCAATAGCGACAGAAACAGAAATCGTAAAAAAATATTTTAAAATATTGACAGTACATGTATCAGATAATGGACCATGAGAAAAACAAGATGAAAAATTATGGCGTGACTGTGTTATATGAAATAGTATGAGGAAGTGACAACTGTTATATAAAATGAATAATGTATCATCGATAAAGTGAGCATCACATAACGTTCGTGGAAGACTCGTCCACGTAACGCGCATCTCACTTGAACAAAAAAAAACGTTCGTACAATATTTCCGGGCTGGCAATGCGACGCTCGTTGGCGCGCAATTCTTTCTCGAGTTGCGGAGACCCTGACAGTCTATGTTGCAGAAGTCTGTAGCGTGGCTTTCCAAAATTATTGCATTAAGGTTCATTCGCATTAGTCGAAATAATGCCGATAGATTAGCAGTGACTGACGTTTGTAAATATCAATTTACAATAATTAATGTATACATAATTTGCAATAATTAACTCAGCGATAATCGACCTGTGAAATTTTCACATAACAATTTTTACCCAACCCATATGGTAACTTTTTCTAGAGGACGGGTTGGCAAGATTTTCCCTATGTAGCTAAAAATTTCCTGGATTAAAAGTGAGCAATACGGTTCAAATTTGTTTACTTATGTATATACAAAAAAATTTTGATCGACATAGTATTCCGGTGTAACCTACAAACCTAAAACAAACGGTTCGCGACCGCGACGCCACCGATTACTGTAATTTCCAGCAAGAAGTAGTTACATTCTAACAAAAATTACGGAATATTCGGGTAATATCTGCGATAGCGAAAATTACTATGTATTTAGCGGAACGAGTTAAGTTTAATACGAATGTTTGCCAGGTTGTCGCTCCAGTTCCCATATACTTGAAAGTTCTGTAGGTTTTTGAAAGGTTTATGGTAATGTCTATCAGATTCTTCTCTCAGTGTATGTACATCAACTTCTGTATGTTAATTCAGTTGCTTTTTGTCAACGGCAAGAATGGCATTGCAAAAAAAAAAAATTCGGACAATGTGGACACGCCTTAATGCAATATAATTTGGAAGCGAATTTGATGCAACAGTGCGACACGATCGCTGTGAAATTAGGCAAAGATATTTTAGTCGTCTCCCGTTAATTTTAGAGCGAGTGTCGGCGACGCTGAACCAATGTTTAGCGGCCTCTTCGCGCTCTGTCTCATTTTATTCATCGCTCGGGGGACGGTGTGGCGAGCGGGCAAGAAACCCGCAGCCAGTCCGCGAGTGTGCAAGCAGAGCAGAGAGGTGTGCAAACCGCGCTGCTTGCACTAGCCCTGGACGGACGATGATATCCTCGCTTGGCAAATAAGTCTAGGCAAATCTTTTAGATCCACAAATCGGCGCTAGACCGTTCGAATGGTAACTTCAAAGTTGCAGTAAACCTTATCCGTACACTTCCTTTTCATTTAATAAATTCGCAAGTCATCATCAGGAACTATTTAAATCTCGAGCAAATATTAAAATCAAAATAAAAAAAAATAATAATATTGAGCTTTAATGCTGAATATTTTGATAAGTTCTTAAATTCGGACTCAGATTCCATTTTCAGGCCGAACAGTTTTCTCTTTATGTTTATTTTTTTTTAACAAAATTTTGCATCAGCGCCGATTATTTTTAGCAGTTCTTTAACTAGGGGTTCGTTTTCATTGTCGGCGTGTGCGAAGGTATTTTTTTTATTGACTACTGAAAAGCTGAATCAAAGCCGAGATGAGAAAATCCAATAAAATCGCCTCGGTCATTGTTGCCATATTGTACTCTTCATAGCACACCTATCTCACTATCTATGCGCGATATACGGTACAATAAAATCAGCGAAAGCTCGTTTACGTCTCTGTGAGAGGGATATTGTCACAGCGAAGTTTCAGTATTCGCCGGAGAGCCGACACTGAGCGAACCGATGGAAGAGAGAAGCGATCGCGTGAGCGAGTCGCACGGTCGACTGACCGTAAATAGAAAAAATTGATTTGGCTCCATACCAGCACTCAGCGAGAATCATCGCTCCGGGTATATACTCGCGTTCGCAGATTCACGGGATCGACTTATTTTTTTTTATGTTCCATCCGGGGCTACCCGAATCCCGAACGTGCGATCAATGGCAGCGCGGCAACTTGGGGCTCTTTCGTCGATTTTCACTTTACGACGAAATTCTTGCCGTGAAAAGTTTTTGCAAAAAGTGAAAAAAATAATTTTACGACAAAAATCTTGATGTGCAAAGTTTTTGCAAAAGGTGAAAAAATAATTTTACGACGAAAATCTTGATATGCAAAGTTTTTGCAAAAAGTGAACAAAATAATTTTACGACGAAAATTCGCATCGTAAATATAAAAATCATTATTTCTTGTCGTTTGATCTCCGCAGCGGAATTAATAAATAAAAAAATTAATAAATCATATTGAATCGATCCCCGTTTAGTGACGTCAGACTCTCTCGGCTAATAATTGTCCTTTCCGTCTCCCGCGTCACTCTGCGCATGCATACGTATACCTCGATCACGTGCATTTTATTTTCTCCATGCGATAAGGGGCGAGCGGTGCTCATGCTCGATATTCCGATGACAGTGACGTCATATGTCTTGCGTCCGCATAGAGGTAATTTTTTGCTCATTTATTTATTTATTTACTCAATTATTTACGGAACATGCCCTTTTGCATGAGGATAACAGTTTAAAAATCATGACCGTGCCTTACAACGCTTCGTAGATTGATAATAATAACTTTTTTCTGTAATTTCATTCCAACGTGTTGTGAATGTCGATAAAATTTTTTTTTAATCACTATTAGAAAATTGTCTGAATTTGCTTTTTTGAATACGTATGAAAACATATTCCGATTTTTAAATTCACTCTGATTTTTTTTTTAATATGGTATAAATGTCTAGAAAGTCACAAAATTCAGAGTGAATTTAAAAATCTGAAAAAACTCATACCTATTCAGAAAAATGAACGAATCATTTTCATTAAAAAAAGGTATGTTTCCGGAAGATTTATTAAATAATTTTATTTTTCACCAATGTGTTAATAACATTTTGGAATAATTATTATGCAAAATTAATCTTTTCAGCACCTTTAACACGGTTGATATTTTTCAGATTTTCGTACCATCGAGAAGTGTTTGCCCTGTCATTTCTCTGAAACTCATGCGAAGTGAACACTCTTCGCAAGGACTACCTTAATTAAAATCATATGTATTACCAAAATGGAAAATATCTGCATGCGGTAGCAGAAAAGTAGAGTTTATTTCTCATAGACAAACAAATAAATAAATAAATAAAATAAATAAAATAAATAAAATAAATAAAATAAATAAAATAAATAAAATAAATAAAATAAATAAAATAAATAAAATAAATAAAAACGCGATTTGGGTTCCGGTTGCTTCGATCGTCGAGAATGGTTGCTTGGATCGTCGAGATGGAAGAGAACGTGTCTCTTCGATCTTCCAAAATTCCTCGTTGTATCCTCGTTGTTGTGTCTGTTATACGAATCTCGGGGACAGCTCGTTAAGGTAAGTACATTGAAGGGAGAAAGAAGACTCACATGTGCCCGACGATACAGATATTATATCTGTATGTGTCGCTCGGGATATGTCTTATTCCGATGTTCGCTGCTCTCGTTCTGCCGACGAGCTCGGAGCGGTGGAGTGATGAACGGAACTATGTCGAGCTCGACCCCGCGAGAGAGGCTTCGGTCAAAGGACTGAATCACACTGGGAGCCCCGCTGGGATCATAATCCTCATATATAATGCTGTCGGAATAATTTATGATACAGGCCGAGTCAGCGAACGGCAAAGCCAAGCCAGATCGGCGGAGACTCGGAGCCGTGTGCTGCGCTTTGCCCACTCACCGTTTTCCGTAACGCACCGAGCCACTGCACTCGCTCGCAACATATCACTTTATGACTTTTACTACCTGACGTCAAAAACAACAAAATTTGAAATTCTCTAATTTGAGGGCAGTCACGATGGTTATTTACGGTGGTCACTGAAAACAGGGGAGTAAAATCTGTGACCTCACACTGACTTTCCTTGACCGAATTATCATTCTTCCTGACTAAAATAAAAATCCAAATAAAATGCAAATATCTAAATTAAAAAAAAAACGTATGTTTACGATATATTTAATGCTGATGGGAAACAGTGTTTGTAGACTGTTAACGTACAGTGAAACAAATGTCAAGGCAAAATGTACTTCGATTTTCAACACCTCTGTAGTGGGAGAGTCACATAGGACCGGTATTGGCACAGTGTCGGCCGGTGTCCGTCCAACGTCGGCCAGCGCCGGTCCTGTGCGACATTCCGACCAGGGTTCATTTCCATCCATTTGCATTGACTTAAAATTCGTAGCAAGTGGGAAAAGTTAATTATTCTTTGTATTTTGCTTCTTCTTTTCGCGTGCCCACATTCACGATGTACAGCCTTCGTGTCGAGTCGTCTTTGAGTGCACTTTTTCTGTGTTAATCCGATATACTGTCGAACATCCGATAAAAAAATAGTGTCAATTTTGAAAGGTATCCCTAATACCTTTCAGATAAAGACCTTTAGGTGAACATATACCTAAAGTTTCATGAAAATGATCACGTTCGAATTACGCGCACTTGGGATTGCCTTGCAACCTAGCGCCACTTGTATTCTCATAATAACACACGGACATTTGACTCAGTGACCTGAAGTAGTCTGCTCTTGTGTTGAGTTGTCGAGTGTTCAGTTGGGCGTGTGACCACGGTCTCGGTGTAGATCCGACTTGGTGTACAGGTCATATGTTTGCATGCCCACATTCACTGCGTACAGCCTTCGTGTCGAGTCGTCTTTGAGTGGACTTTTTCTGCGTTCATCTGATATACTGCCGAGCTTTCGATAAAAAACAGTGTCAAATTTGAAGGCTTCATTAATGCCAGCCCTTCATCAACGATTGGTCTGTTTCCCTATCGCAGCCATACGTAGATCGTCGAGGCATGTTACGAGCATTGGAAAACAAAGACATCGCGAATGATGCGCCAGGAGTTGCGTACGCACCGCTGACGTATGCGAAAGCGATCCGTGAAGCTGTTTATTCAATTAATCAATTTGCGCTTATTGTCGCGAGCCAATTAATTCGTTTCTCCTTTGACTGTAAACCAAGTAACTTAATCGTTGTTTCATCGGTTGGGCATGCTCGGCGCACGAACGGAATAACGTCCGACAGATATTGCGGCATGGTCGTGCCCGCGGCCTTCGCATCTCGTTGCGCTGGCTCGTGCACGAGCAAGTTCGAGGTTGCACGATGCTTTTCCTCTCCGATGCTTATGTCTGTGCCAATAATGTATTCCAGGCTCGTTGTTATAGCCCCGAGGGAGAGGTCTAACGCATGCTAAGCCGTTGATTTGCTCGACGACGTGCAGTAGTATAAGACTACTATTAGATGCATACATAAGCCAGGTTGCAACCGGGGTCGACAGTACGACTGCTGCCGCGTAATCATTAAGGGGGTTGAAAGCATTTTGACTTTCCATATGCCAGTTCAATAAAAATTGTAATGTACCGTCCGAATTAAAATTATTTGATTATAATATAGTTAACATTACGCTAAATATTTTTAAACGTACACTAAAAAAAAATTGTTTGAAAATTAATGAACAGTATTAGAAGCTTTTTTACATAAACCGTTTCTGAAATTTCAAACACATGTGCGTTGCAATTTTACAGTAAAATTTGTATTATTTATTTCACAAGCAAAGTACATTAGTGGTTAATTAATATGAGCAATGTTAGCAAATTTCAAGTTCCAGTACATTAAATTTATAATTTATTTTAACAGTGTACGTATTAATCGCGCAGGAACTGGCTGCGTGCTCATTAAGAGGGTTGACTTTTTAACTTTCCATACGCCAGTTCAACAAAAATTCTCATGTACCGTCCGGATTGAAATTATTTGACTACAAGATAGTCAATAATACGCAGAATATTTTTAATCGTTCGTACCAATCGATTAGGAACGGGCCGAGCACGCATTAAGGACGTTGAAAGCTTTTTGAATTTCCATACGCCAGGTTGACAAAACATCTAATATATCTATCAGCTTGAAATTGTTTGATTATAACATAGCGACCATTGCGCAGAAAAAGGTAATCTAAGAATACAAAAACAAAAAAAAATAGTTTTTAATGGTACGTATCAACCGAGCATCAACCGGCCGCGTAGCAACCTACGGGGAAGACCCCACGTAATGTCGGTATCACGGTGCTTAAATAACAGTACAGAGTTTATTGCGCCCGACGTGGGGAGCGAGCGCAGTCGAGACGATCGTTTGATAATCAATTTAATGGTGCGTCATTAGGCCTCAATTGGCCATGTCCCTAACGGTGCACTGGGTATATCATCGAAAATCGATGACCCGAACATTTTTTTCAATTACACAATTTAATCGCTAAAGTATGAAATTTTATCGGCAATTTAGGAAAACGAGCTCGACGTTTTGCATTCGCACGCGTAACTTTCGCTTCTCGTAAGTTCAACGATTTTATAACGGGTCAATGCACTCATTACATCACGGAACGAGAGGGACGCGAATGTTCTCAACGCCCCGCGTGTCCGTCGCTGTCCATCACCCGCAAAGAGCTTCACTCTCCAATTTCGCTACAACTCGTCTGCGATCTTTACTCGTAACTCGATTCGACGGAATTTCGGAGCACTTTCGTCCACCGCTATACACGTGCACATAAATAAATATATATTTCTCTTGGCCGAATGCCACGTAATGGCATCTTCGTGCCACGAGGAAGAAAGTCCGAAGGTGCCACTACCCGTTCGCCGTTGCAGGTTTGTCGCGCACCGGAAAATCGTCCATTCGAGCGAGAAAGAAATTTTATTCAGTGGAAAATAGGAACACGTAACCGGAGAAACTATATCGTAGGAATTGTAAAAAAAAAAAAAAAAAAAAAAAATGAAAAAAATAGTTTTGGTCACGGATGGTCCACAAAGATGCGAATCCCTTCATACACTGAAAAAAAAAATTCGCTTGCGGGCTGCCGACGAAAAAAATTTTTCTTTCAATTCTACTTTCAATCCTTACAACAACAACAGCAAGACTGTCAAGGTGACACGTTATCATTTCAATCCGGTATGAAATTGTACGAATTCAGAGTAGAATTGAAACTACGTTTTTACTTCTTTGGCAACCCGCAAGCAAATTTTACTTGATTCAATGATATTTTTTTTTCTGTGTAATATAACGCACTGAGTATCTTAATCGAAGATCAATAAGTGTCCCAATCGAATATCGATCGCTGCCCTTTTAATGCGTTACGTAAAGTGCGCAAATTAATTTCTGAGTGGTTAAAATATTATTATAAAATAAATCGTAGATCGTCCATGACGATCGACAATTCTGCGACGCGTGGTGGGTTCAATCGCCCGTTTCCATCTCGGAACTCATAACCGTTACCAGATTTTTACACTTGTTAAAGCTTCGGTGAGGCAAAGCGGGTCTAAGGCGCGTTGCGCACGCGACTAAAATTATTGACAGATGTTACAATCTCGAGTGTCGAATCGAAGAAGCACTGAATAGAAAAAAGTAATAGCAAGAAATTAGATATGGATACACCGATAAAAAAATACGGTTGAATCCACTAAGATTCGGGCAGGGACGTTCAACTGAATATTTCGTTGGTACACCTGAAAAATTGATTAGTTCAACAATTTTTTGGTTTATTTCACCAAAATATTTTTGAGTCATTAAAATATTTTGTTCGACCAACTAAATATTTATTTGAACGTCCCTGCCCGAATCTTAGTTGATTCAACTGTACTTTAGTATAGGAGCGACGCACCGGCCCAGTATTGGCGCAGTGTTCGCCCGACATCGGCGAGCATCGGTCCTGTGTGCCATTCCCACCAGGGTTACAGACCCGGGCCAAAGCAAATTACGGATCCGTCAGTGTGAAAAAAAATTGTGAGTTTAGAATTTTTTTTCTCTGCATTTATCGGTTATTTTTTCAGAGCAAGGCAATTTTTCGGTACAATGCCTCGCTGCTGAAGTTTATCAATAAAATCGAGGCTTTTAAGCTCGTGTCTCCGAGGTCCCGCAGGTGGGGTCGAACCGTCCGTTATGGGTACCGCGGAAGCAGTCGCTCTTATCTGGTTGTCACAGCTGGAAAATCGAAGTGGGTCGTCGGGCGAGGAAGCTTGTTCCATCGGGGAGGAGAGTCGTTCGAGCGCGGATGGTTCTCCGGTCTTTATCGCAAAGTGGTCACGTGACCGATCTGCACCCGGTTCGCGCTCGAACCTCACGCTCGGGACTCGTTTTTTGTACACCATTTCCGACTAGGCGGAAAACCATACTTTGGCCTCGGAAACATCGATGTGCGCCACTGCCAACCGAGATGTTGGTGCTGAAAAAAATTCTCAATCCACTGCTGACTAATGAGAGCGCAGCCCCAGCAGCACCGCATATATATACACACAACTATGCACGACCTTATCATATATAAATAGATCCACGAGCTGTTTATTCATAAGACGATTAATTATTTCGAATGAGCGAGGGAGACGGAACGAGAATGAAAGACGATGGATAAAGATATTGAACCGGGAAGCAAGATCTTATTTGCTCAAGTGAAATTCCGATGTGGAAAACCCGCATATTTGTGCTCTGAATCTTGGTACTCGAGATAAAAAATTATACGAAGCTCTCTCCACAATTGTACCCTGCTCGGAAAAAGTGTACGCCGAAAATATGTTTAAAATATCTTCTGTTTATGTAAATTATATGTTTTTGTATATTTGTTGAGAGACAAAAGGGCGTATCCCTCGTGTTGAATCGATATACTTCATAATATATCAATTATAGACCATTTTTCGTGGAAAATATATTTTCAATATAAAAATATATTTTTTCCATGGAACACTTTTCTACTTCACTTATTAAACGGATTAACTGACTACTACACGAAAAAACACTTTTCGATATCAGTGTATCAATACATTTCGGTGGGACGATTCATTTTAAGGATACTTTTTTTATTTTTTGTATTTTTTTATATTCCTACAGTATATACTTGTTATATTAATCGTACGGATATAATTCTGCAAAGAACTACACCAGTGGAGCTAAAAAAATTGCATTCTCAGCGACTATTGAGGGATTAAATTATGTTAAAAGTTAATAAAGATGCATCGTCATTAAACGACTGAAATCATATCATACCCATTATAGTTATCCAGATGCAAAAAGTATATTGTCTTGACTCCACGTCCAATAAAAAAAATCCTGACTACATTGAAACAAAAAAAAATCAACTTGAACGTTTTTTCATTATCATTTCAAGAATAAGAAATTTTTCTAACTTTAATTTCTCGGTTAACCCCATCCGATTCTCGTTTTCACTGTCCGAGTGCCTCGGAGCAAATTTTCCATGCACAGCAGACTCGAATAAAAAAATAAAAAATGATCACAAAAATGACCAACTTCAAACTTCATTAAACCTCAATGTTGTCTCGTCCATTGGCCCGAATTTTGCATTCACAGCAGACTCGAATAAAAAAAGAAAAAATTATAACAAAAATCACCAACTTCAAACTTCATTGAACCCTGACGTTATCTCGTCCATAGGTCCCTCAACTCCGAATCTGCAAAAACCCTACAGAATTTCAACAAATCACAGCCAGAACCTGCGAACCCGATGACGTTGGCCGCGCGTCGTCATCGTCGTCGCGGCATCCTTGCACGCGTTCGCCCTTTTATCCTTCGGTCCATCGTCGATAAAAACATCTTTATAAATTCCATCGACCTTGCACCACCGGTGGGTTCGTCGAGTACGCCGGTGAGCTCGGCGCACACGTAGACGCTCTTACACGGCAGCGCGCGAGAGCGCGGGCTCGAGCAGGTGAGCTCAGCGACGTTGATCGAGGGAAGGGCAGAGTCTCCCTTTCTCGGCCGGATATAGTCGAGTTCTCGAGATTCTCTCCAACATCTGCGCGACCTCGCGCGTAGAGCGCGACCGGACACGAAGGTGTCGGTCGCGAGAGGGAAAAATAATATTTTTGCGAATCGGTCGAAGGGGGAGGGGGGAGGAAAGTGCTATACCGGTTAACACTGTGGCGCATACGACAGGTAAATTTCTATATATAAAATCGTCGGGTGCGGGGTCGCGACTCTACGTACGTCCCCGCGATGGCGAAGGGACGTGGCGCTTCGCTTGTGTGCGTTTGATTCTGCGGTGCATACACCCGACGTGCCGCTGCTTCTGCTGCTGGCTTCGGAGTCGGCGTCGGTGGCAGCCCGTCCGGACGCAGACGCGTCACGACGAAATACCCTCCACCGAGAGGCGACGAATCGGCGCAGCTCGCAGTCTGGCGTCGCTGGTCGACGTGAGCGGAACGAAACTTTAATCGTGAGAACACACCGTCGGCCATCGACTCGAATCGTCGCAGTCGTCCTCAGTTCTCTCTCCGAACGGTGCACAAAATAATAATAATAATAAATAATTCCGCCCGGAATTAATTAATATTGAAAATAAAAATATGGCGTTGTCGGGATAGTAAAAAAAAAAAAAATTGGAGCGAAGGGAAGAAAATAATATTTGCAATTAATTAGTTAATTGAGGCGGCAAATATCATCAGATCGTCGTTCCGTCGAAGAGCGACGAAGAGCAACCGGGGTGCAAGGAGCCTCTTCGCCAAAACTGAGAGATTTTTTTTTTATATATTTTTTTTTCTTCTTTGCATAATCGCGTGTGCGACAGAGTGCTACGGATATGAGAATTTATTGAAAATTTCATTCGATAAGAGAATATTTATTATTTTTTTACTTTTTTTAAGGCAATTGCGCGATTGTGAAATCGATCTGAGGGACCGTCGGCGAGTTGTGAGGATCTCGTTTGCACGCGGAGAAGAGTGCCGAGCTCATTTCCGCGGAGTTATCGTCGAGAGAGTGACTGTGATACGTGGTTGAAATGTTGCATATACATTGATTTAATTTTATTATTACGGTTTTTTTTAAACATTCTAACGCGGTAAATCGTTTTGCCACGAAAAACTTTGCGGCTCGCCGCTGACCTCTCGGTTAATCGCCGAGTAATTCGCGAGTCGTCGGGAGGTTGCGATTTCTCGGGCAAATTCTCAAACGCCAGTACAATCGGACGACGCCGATTTTGAGCTTCGGGACTGCGGAGGCGCGCCGGAAGTGAGCCCGGGTACGTCCCCGGTGGCGGACATGGCGGTCCTTCCTGCGATCGTTCGGCCAGTGCCGTACGCCCGGCCAACCACGGATTGCACGTGAACGTGAAAGGTGAATTGTTCCCCCATTATTTAACCACCCTCCCAATCCACCTCATAATTTTTCCTCCAAATCTCATTTAAAAAAAAATTAAAAAAATAATAATAATAATAAAAATTCATGCTCGCAGTGCTCGTGTCTTAACCCCACGGTCGAGGTTCATCAATATTTACCCTGCGACGAATAAATTTCTCGCGCGCTCTCACCGGAAGCGAGAGAAATCGAACTGGGCGGAGATTTTTCAATCTCGCGTCTCTTAATAACTATAGTATTTTTTTTATTTTTTAAAATGTTTCGATCTGTGAGAAACGTTTCATAGCTGCGAGCCTCCATGGCTGCGCGGCGACCGGGACATCGGAGCTTTTTTCCCCGAGAGATGAATAATAATGAGGAAGGTCGGTTGCGATATCGCGCGGAGTTGAAATATCCGGAGGAGCTTCGGCTGTCGTTCGCGTATCCGGCCGAGACGGAGTATCCGGTGACCGTCGAGGAGAACACAGCGACATAGGGAGAGCGAGGGAGAGGCATCCAACGGCGTTTGGTGCACCCGGCGGTAGTGGCGGTGGTGGCCTGCAAGCCGTCGAAATCGATTTCGGTACCCCGAGAGAGAGAGAGCGAGAGACAGAAAGAAGGAGAGCCTGGTAAAAGTATTGCCGCCCCCGCGTTCCCACGGACGGATTTAAACGCCGAAGGAGGCGCGGTGAGCTTTTTTTCTCATCGCTCGAAGCCTCGCGCGCGAGGAAAGGCCAGGTGACGTTACGTTACTGAGCCGAGAGAAAATTAGTCCAAAAAAAAAGAAAAAAAAATCACAAAAAGGACGAAGATCGATTAAAGTGGAGATGCACCTGGTTTTAAAAATTAGACTGGAAACGGAGAGGTCACGATTGCCCAAAATACATAGATTAAAAATTTAGCCGGAGAAATGACGATTAAAAAAAATTATCGGTATTGGAAATTAATTTGCGCGAAAAAAGGTCGATAGCGATTGGGATTTTTTTTTTTTTTAGGGATTTGATTTGGTTTATAGTGGGGCGGGTGGAGCGCGCGGTGGCCAAGAGACCGGAGACGAAAGTGGTGTCGGCAGGCGACTCGAGCCGGTTAACCGCAGTAGTGAAAGCATCGTTCCGCCAGACAGCCTGGCGTCTAGAGTGCTGCTAGATGGTTGTAACCCTCGTGTCGTATAGATCTTGTCCGATCGGCGGGTTTATACCAGCGAGGGCCACCTCGCCACCCTTAAGCCGGAGTCCGTTTGGCGCTCGCCGTTTTTTCTTTTTTTTTTTTTTTTTTTTTTTTATCGAGTCAAGCCAATCGAGACTGTGGAGGCGCGGGGCGTCATCGATGAAAACGTGGGCGTACGTGGTCGAGGAAAACATATCCCTCCTTGCAACCGTGAAAATCGCAACTGCTGTACTTCAATGGCAATTTTCTTCCCCGGGGACTTTTTTTTCTCTTTACGCTTTTTAGGTTCGATCCAATTTAATTGAAGAAAAACCAGGCCATTAGCAACGGATTCGTTCAGTGAAGACAAATGTATTCGAGGAAAATACATTTTTCTTGGCACTGCCGACCATTCGAGCAGGCGGAGGTCGAGAAAATCCACCGAATATATCTCTGCCAAAGAAATAATTTTTTATTTTCTGTAAAAAGATGTAAACGGTAACCCGCAGTTTAGTGTGCAATTAAACTGCATCGGCCCAAAGCCTAGATGAACTGCATGCTCAACTCCAGACGGATTTTCTTTGCCTGGAGAAAAGCCTAAAAAATCTTTCCAAGCGCCTGTGAGCCAAAAAATGGGTGCACAATCTTCAACCCCTAAAGTCATCTCTTCAAAAACAACAATATTTTCCCAAGTAAACATTAAAAACATTAAAAACTCCGTAAAAAAAACAGCCATCTTTAGCCGTTTCTCATTGCTGATCCCCGTTGTTGTTGCTTTCGTCCCAACGGCGTATGTGAAAGTTTTATCGTCACAAAGTTTTTTGCCATTTCGCCTCGTGAATAATCCATCGGTTATCGTCGGCGAAGAAACAGCGATAGCAGGCCAGAAGTGTCCGGGGATGATGCGACAACAGGGGGGAGGGGGGGTGGTGGGAAGAGAGGAGAAATAAAAACACGAAGCGTCACGTGGTCTGAGAAAATGGAGTATATCGAGTGTCGGTTGAAGAAGTGGGGGGCGGGGGTGGGGGGCGTTCGAGGGTGTTTCGGTGCCTAGGGGTCTGTGACATGAGGGGGATGGAAAAGCGGGAGAGCCGAGGCAGCGTCGATGTAAGGGACTAAACTTGTACGGCCGGCTGAGAGCGCAAACGACGAAACGGCCAGGGGGTTGCGCTGCCGTGAGAGGGACGCGGGACGCGGAGGGAGCGCGCGAGAGTTCTCCTGGTGGACGGACGATGTGCGCGCGGTCGACGTGAGTGCGAGGACGCGGGGGTTGGGAACCCCCCTGACGGTCGATACTCTCGCGGCGGTACGCGGCACACGCCGACAAGGGAACTCGAGGAACGGAGGGAGGCCGAGAAACGGATAAGGCTGGAGGAAAGCACAGACCTCGTTGAGGATCGCGTGTGGGCGGAGCAGGGAGCGGATGAGAAACACTGCGTCCGGCTTGCACCTGCAGCGTTCAATTGCGCTTCGTTGCGCGCATTTTTTTCCCCCCTTGGAAAGGCATTTTATATGAGGTCGGCGATATTTTTTTTTTACCTCGAAAGGGATTGAAGAACATATGATTTAATGGAGTTTATATTGAAACACACAAATGGTTGAGGGACGATGTATCAAAGTACGGCGGTAATGGAGAAAGTTTCGTAATGGATGGCACATCGAGGATATACTTTTGCGGTTTTGTGGACAGGTTAATGAGCTTTCTGCCGAGAGTGGCGAGCTTAGTGCTCAGGGTAAGATCACTACGGAGAGTTTTTTTAGTGAGGGGAAAGGGTGGGGGTAAAACGGTGAGAGTTGTCTTGAGGTCGAGACGAGCGGTTAGATGGCTAAGCGAGTGAACTCGGGAAATTGATCATTCAAATTGTAGAATTAGTTTAACAAGTTTCTGTGGAGGGAACGATATCGACTTCTTGGAACAATCAATGTGTCGTCAAGGCGGAAAATATTTATGATGGGTTTGTGGAGGTTTAAGCTTGTGTTCATTCGAATTACATGCGGATGTGACATCGTTGCACTACTTACCTTAATGGTGAGATGTTGTCCGATTTTGAGAAGTTACGTCGCATTTCGTTCGGTTAGGATTTTTTCTGATAACCTGTCGGTTAGCAGAATTTGTATTTGAGCCGTTCGCCTTGGCAGCATCGGCGGATTTTGTGCGCTCCTGAGTATTCTGTAAATGGTAAAAAAAAAAAAGTACTTAGCTTTGTCGCATCCCACTTGAATTTTCTTATCAGATATTCAGCTAGGCGTGAAACAAGTGACAGAATTCTCAACAGTGGGGAAACGATACATCGGAACCGTTTTGGGAAAAGTGGCACTTTAAGTATTATTCGAATAGCGATTCTTCTGCTTCCCGATAAAATTATGCGATAAATTTATATAGTAAAAAAAATGGACGAGGCGGTCTTGATGTAATTAGAAAAGGATTTTTTCGTTACCATACATGGCAACGAACGGCATCAAAAAAGTCATGATAAAGGTATCCTTACAATTTTTGGAGGGGCATCCTTAAATATTTGCAATCTTTATTCTGTCCTATCGACGGTTCGCAAAGACAGTTCCAAGCCACATCGTTCGGTGTATTTTTTCGTGACAAAAATGTTGGCATAAAGTCAAAGCGGCCATTAGTAACTGTCCAAAAAAAACATTGTTCTTTTTTCGTTTTCGAAGCGAGTAAACGCCCTCATAAATGATTGCCAGCTTCGTCCTCGTGCGGCAGCTGCGTGATGGCTCGGCACAAATACGTTCGATACATTTCCAGTCATGGATTTTTTCGAATACGAGATAAGCGTTATCGAAAATCTCGTCGCGGATTTCACGAAGCATCATTCAGAAAACAAAAATAGCAGACCTTCATAAAAATAGGATAAAAGCTACACGGAAAAAGCGGCCGGTAAAACTATGACAAACTATACTCTGTACGTACTTATAAACTTCGTGCTCAAAACTATAAAAAAAAAACTGCTCATAGAAATATAAGTTAATTTTTCTCGTACGGAGTCCCCGCTCATTCCCGGCTCGGGCATTTATATCGTGATTCTTTTTCCACAACATTATCATCATTATGATTTTGATTACCACATATGATAAATAATATCGTGCCGTCAGATGTTCTTTAGAATTTATAAAACAACAAAAATAATTAATAGAAAATAAATAAAAAATGCTTACTAAAACCATGCACTTACAAACTTCGTGCTCAAAACTATTAAAGAATGCTCATAGAAATATGTTAATTTTGGTTGATGATGTGATGTTTTTCCCACAAAATTACCATCATTTTGATTTTGATTACTATATACCATATATAATATAATAATATTATCGTATTATGAATTTTTTCGCATAAAAAAAATGCTCACATCCAGAACGATCTCCGGTCACATTTTCTTTAGAATTAAAAAAACCCCAAAAATAATGAATATAAAATAAATAAAAAGTCCGTCCTAAAGCCATGGACAGTTCGCAGCCTACACGTCAGTCCTTGAATCAATCGTCGATTCAGAACGCGACGCCGTATTGAGTAGCGACCGATAGCCGCACTATAGTCCGCGCCGCGAACAAACACGGAGCGCGATGGGGGATGAATCATATTCGACGTGTCTGTGAGGGCAAGTTTCGCGCACGCCAACTCACGTGCCGCGAGCGCGACCGAAGGGTGCGTTAAAGCCAACCACGAGCGAAAACCTTATGCCGCCTTTCTCCGTTTCCCCGTCGCTGCCCTTATACGTCAATTATTTATGAACTCGAACTTTCGCTCGTCGCTCTGTGTATGCGAGAATTGCAGATAATAGCATGTGTACTCGCGTCGGTGTCAGCCAGATATACGTAAGTGCAGACAACGTCGGCGGACGGTCGTCGCGACGGCGGTCGGTTAGGCGCGTCCCGACGTCGACGACGACGACGTCGACCCTCTCGGGTTCGTCGCCCTTTTCCCTCGCGGCCTTTCAAGTTTCCCGGCAATTCGCCGTTTCCGGTCGCGTGAATCCCGTGTCTCTTCTCGCAAACCATTTTTACACTCGTACACTGATAAAAAAGTACAGTTGAATCAACTAAGATTCGGGCAGGGACCTTCAAATAAATATTTAGTTGGTCGAACAAAATATTTTTATGACTCAACAATATTTTGATGGAATCACCCAATAAATTGTTGAACTAACCAATTTTTTAGGTGCACCAACAAAATATTTAGTTGAACGTCGCTGCCCGAATCTTGGTTGATTTAACCGTATTTTTTTATCAGTGTATGTTCGCAACGGGGCAATCGCAGTGAGAAAAATAAAAAGGCGAATAAAAATGAATGGATGTTTGGTGCAACAGGAGAAGCGCATCGAGCCTTTGGGTGATGCATCGGCGTGTGTATGAGCATCGTCTGGCGGAGTCGGCAAAATCGTGAAGAAGCTCCTGTTTTTAAGTGAGTTACGATTAATTAACGAGGAAGACGGAGGGCCGGAGGAAGCGGGGCAAAGAGAGACTCGGCATTCGGCCGCGAGGCTTCGCTAATTGGAGGCGCTTTGCTCCACTAGACCCTCGGCTCTCGTTCTCGACGGAGCAAACGAAGTTCAACCATCGCCATGTACATTGACTCGGACCTTTGGTTCTTCATTCACGGCAACGGATGCACACATGTATGCGGGTCTAAAATCAGAAGAACGGAGTTTTCGGGTGTAAGCACACGAAACACGACCATTCTTGATTTAGGCGACCGGGATAAGTAATGAGCGAGCGAGATCAGATAAGTCGTGGTACTTCGAAAATAAAGCGCGTGGAATTTTTTTTTTTAATGTAATATATTAAAAATAACTAATTTTTCGAGTAGAAATATTTTCTTTATACAAATCACCTGCTTTTCATATAAGTGATAATATATATATATATATATATATATATTTTTTTTTTATTTGCCCCGTTACATCCGTTTCATATATAACATAATATATCAATTGTATACAATTTTTTGCGAAAAGTATACTTAATATATAAAAAATATTTTTTCGCATACTTAATTTTCATGGAGGAGCGCGTAACAGGACAATCGTCATTTCGTATTATTGCGGCTTTAAGAAGATGTCGTACTGACCTCTATTGAGGCGATGTCCTTTATTGAGGACAACGCCTTAATTAAGGCGATGTCCTCTATTAAGGACAACCCGTCGGCTGGTTCAACCCGAGCTCAGTCGATAATAATAAAACCTGTAATTAATTTATTTGACCATGCAGACTATTTATAATTATAAGCAAATTCTTACATAAAACGGATATAAATTCAGCTTTATCTAACAGTTTACTATCGAGCAGCACAATAAAAAAAATGAGTTCGGGTAAAACGGTGAATATGGACCACCGTTTTTGATTGATTTTTCTATGCTGAATCGGATCGCCAAATTCATCATTTTTACCCTACAGTTTTTACTACCAACCACGATGTTTCACATGCTTTTAATGCCTAATCTGTTTTCGTATAGCACTACTATTCGCTTTGACACTATTCGCTTGGGCCAGGCATTGACGAATGGCCCGGTACTACGTCGGTAAAAAATTATAAGTCGAATAAAAGCCGAAAAAAGTTCCCATCGTCTGATAACTATTCATCACTGTCATGTTCTCGTCGGAGGCTCCACCGATACAGTGTTCGGTCAATACAGTGCGGATATTTCAAAATATTGCTTCTACACGGTTGAAAGGAAAATTCTTTTAGGCGAAAGTTCTAATCTTAATCTTAATTAAATAATTTAATCAGGACACAGGTCGACGAATGTATGAACGATAAATTTACAGAACAATAAACCAGTTTAGGTAATTAACCAATTATATATATATATATATATATATATATATATATATAAAATAAATGCGCAATATTTTTATAAGTCAAATTTGTAATTTTGTTTCCGCTCTTAATGAGTGAGGACTCATTTCTTTCGTAAAATGATTTTTCTCGAATTCGTTGCGTAACATGATTCGTTTCGCTACGCAATTTGCAGCAACGAAGTTGAGTTAACTCGCCGAATGCAATGAAAGTCAATAAACATCCGCCAGCCCGTCGGCGTAGATTGAATAATAACAACCGAAAACACATTATAATCGGATAAAGTCGAAATTGCCTGTCCCCGGCACGATTTTAGTTTCCCTGCGTACGGTGCTGTTCATGAATGCCTGTACGATCTGAATAGGGCCGCTATAGGGAAACTAACCAGGCATTCGTGAACAGCAGTGCACCAACGTTTTCCCCCGTAACCTACCTATATTTCCCACGCGGCTATTTTTCACAGTGCGTGCCTTTTGTTTTTCACCTTTAGCCGGTTACCAATTTTTTTTGTTCCTCAGCGAATGCCCGCGCGTGCTAAACGTCACGTTATTGATTGGACGAGCGCAATGTCGCTCGCGTTACCACGTCCACGTCCCTGACTCGGAAGTACGAGGGTCAAGTCGAGCACGATAGTGATTATCGATCGATGCGCGACAGTCCGAGCGATCGCCAGGGAGACAAGTGCTCGCGCTATCGTATGTTTCATATACGTCATTTTGGTTCTGAGAAAAACATTTTGCACGTGTCTCGCTGTCAAATATTTTATTAACAATCTTCAGCAGGATACCATTTTTTTTTTCTCGAGCGAATGAATTTGCGCATTGCGCTAGTCCGGTATCTCGAGGTGAGATGGCCTGGGCACAACGAGACTGCACCCTCGCGCGTTTTAGCTTGGAACAAGGAGAATCGCGGGTCCCCACGGACCTGCACTTTGTAGGTCGAGATGACCGATCTAATATTAACTAAATGTGCTCTCGCTCTCGCTCTTACTTCTCTAGAGTACAAATGATTATTCGAACGCGTGGCCCACCTATAGGAACATTCGCTTTGCTACGTTGGGCCAACAAGAATTTTTGTTACCATAACTCATTTCCCTGGTTAACATAGGGACAACAAAATATTTTGCTGCGGCAGTCAAATATTTTGCTTAGCAGTCAAATATTTTGCTTAGCAGTCAAATATTTTGCTTAGCAGTCAAATATTTTTGCTTCCACAAGAATAGATTATTAACGATCTATATTTTGTTAGAAAAACAGAACTATTTTTCTCCGTGTGCTGCATACTGTGGAGAATTTTTTTAGTGATGATAAGGAACGAAGGGATGGGCCGAAATTTTTGAACGATCTAATGAGACTGCGATAAAATAAAGGGTTTGCATATTTCAAGTGCACTTTTTTTTAAACTTGAAATCATGGATTTTGTTGTATAGGCAAAAGATAGAGATCGGATAACCGTCGGAAAAAGAGACGCGAATAACAAAAAACGTACTGCCAGAAGCACCAGGAGTGAATATTATTGTTTGTAGGAAAATGTGCAAAATAACGTGTTCGCGAATGGACAAACGCAAATAGTTCAGCATCCCAAAACACCCCCCGGCCATTTTTTCCATCAGGCATTTTTCGCTCAGGGGACTCCTTTCATGTTTGCATTTCATCCTCGATGCTGTCCATAGACTGTTTTTCAATCGAACATATTTTTTTTCTTGTAGATCGATAGCGCTTTGGTTATCGAGGATTTCTTCTTGTCATTCAAGCGCTTCAGGAATGGCATGCGAAATTGTTTGCAAATAAATTGCTATCGGTATGGATGGCGAAATTATTCTGACGCAATTCTGCACTACTGAATTATTCGGCGAAAATGGCGGAGAGCGTTTCGCAATCGGCAGAAAAGTTGAGGAAAAAATATCGGAAAATCTCTGAAAATCTATAAATTCCGTTGCATTTTTGTACATAAATTGTTTAAATTAAGGTCCTATTAAGCCTTAAGTTAACCAGCGATAAAAAGAGAAACTTCCTTCTGTGCATGGTACAGAATTTTTATATTATTCTATGAGACAGAAATTTGTACCTGGATGTTGGATTAGGACGTTCGGAGTATCGATTCTAATTGCGAGTGGAAACATTCCGAGCTTCAGCGGTTATTGTATTCAAATGCCCCGGTCCATCTGGAGAGCTAGTATATATACTAACCATATACAGATATGTAGGGATATATCCCTACACTGAGAGAAGGATCTAGTAAATATGACTATATCGTTTGAGAGATATTACCATAGCACACAGCACTAGCAGGGAACTAGGGCGCCACCTATGGTAGGAAGTCCCGGATTTATAAGAATTTTTCGTAGATATTATGGTAAAAATTCTTGGAAAATTTAAGACTCTCCGCCATAGGCGGCGCTCTAGCGCCCTACTACTGTGTGCTATGGTGGTGGTTTTTCTTAGATGATCGGTAGTTTTTACTACATCCTTCTCTCAGTGTACACTAGCCCTATACTCATATATATGGGAATAGCTGTATACTAGCGCTATACTGAAATACATGGCTGTAGCCCTATATTATATATCAGAGCTGGGCAAAATGCACTAAGTACTTGTATACGTATTGAAGCATCAAGTACTGAGTAGGTGCCCACTATTCAAAACTTCAAAAATGTAGTTCTGCCAGTACTCAATAGGTCAGTACTCAAGAACTACCGAGCCCTGAGTACTTCGAGTACTTGATACTTTAATACGCACCTCAAGTACTTAGGGTCTTTGCCCAGATCTGTTATATATATTAATCCTATATTAAATATTTTTGTTGAGAACTGTGGATTCGTTTGATTGCCCCCCCCCCCCTGCCCAGCTGAGCTCCCCTTTCGGTAAATCTGACGCCCTTTTCGATGAAGCTTAGAGAGTTCTTATTGTAGTGGAGATAAAGCAAAGTTAATTTCCGATTCTATGCGAGCGCGCGAGCCAACATAACCACTAGTACTAATATGTACGGATATTGCCCTATACTAGCCCTCTATCCGACTATAGTCGGAGATCGAAGGTATTGCAAATGGGTTTCTCAGTTTGTCTTATCTCGGTGATTTTCTTCTTTTTGTTCGTGAGCTGTTATGCTAATAAATATATTTATTGGCGAATAAATCGATAAATCGTTCTTCAATAATCCATCACCTTCGCGAACGGTGTCAGAAGCGAAAGACGGGATAACCGATGAAAGATAATCGCGAGTCGATTCCCGGATGAAAATTCAATCGGAGAAATTGTCGCGTGGGAATTTGCTAGACGGAAAATGCAAGACGGCGGGGTTTGGCGAACGTGAGGAATCGAGTGAGTGAGAACGCGAGCCCGCATGCACGTACCGGAAATTCCATTCCCTTTGGGAACGATCGCCCCGCCGAATTGCCTTATCGCTATACCAGTACGGACGGTAGTACGTATTTCTTGCGGTACGCTCGGATCGACGTCCGTGTATATGACCACCTAGTACAGTCAACAGTATATCGGCCGCCGGCAACAATTTACATACTTTTCGGGTCACGACCTCGCGCCTGATGTACAGGCACATTAAATTAACGAGCGCAATACGATTCGCCTTCGTGCTTCCACGATGCGTATTTGATCCCCGTAGTAAATAGTATCGTTTATATAGTGTATGTGCCTTGCCGGGTACTCAAAAGTGCTGCACTATTGGCTGTTCGGAAATTATTGCATCGGCCCTTTGAATCATCCTGTTGCCCATACCGGTACGGTTATCGATATCTAAAACGAAAAGTTATTTTAAATGAAAAATTAGAATTTTTGAAAAATTCTCAATCGAATGTATCGACCCTCTCAGGATGTCGCAGAAAACTGGTAAAGTTTTGCGGAGGCGTTTTAGTAGAATTTTTTGAGCGTTTGAACGGGGCCTGATAACGTCCTGAAAAAGCCTTGTTAGCGCATTATTGGAGCCAGATATGGACTTCTAAAATCTCTACCAGAGCATGTAAAGGTACTTGAAAAAGCTGCTTGAGACGTACCTGCGCGCTTCAAAGAGTTAAGGTGGCTCCCCATTTCGAGATAAATTTCCAAAATAATAATTTTTTAAAATATCGATTGATGTGCGACGACTATTGTTCGTGAACAATGGAACAACAAGCGACAGAATTTACGTAGAAAAGTTGTCAAATATATATGTATGGAGTGTAGTCAATTAATATGCAACCTGTGCTGCACATTTTTCAGCAAATTTTCGAAAATTATATTGCGAAGTCGAATTTTCTTCGCTTTTTCGAAAAATCAGTGTGGTTGTTAGTCCGAAAGTTAATTATCGAAAAGCTTTGCCGCACAATTCTGCAACTTTGGCCGGCGGGATGTTGGCAAGCGCGCGGATGGAGACGACGGGTTTGTGTCACCCGCACGTGCCCGAATTCTCACATCTGCCATATATCGTACAATATTCAACGTCACTGCGTGTACCCGAATATATCACTGGATGTTCACGTGATTCAACGTTTGTTGACTGTCTGGGAAGATCAGGGATAAAAGTATGGGATGATGCAAGTTATGCATTTGATCGTCTCCATAACTTGTTTAAAAACTTGTTTATTGACAGTATTTATTTAAGTTTGACAAATCTTTAATAATTTTCCTTTCGCTCGGAGTAATTAATATTTTCTTACATCTCCGATTGACCCAATTTTTTTCAAAAGTTTAATTATTTTCGGACAAAATTGCGTAAAGTTTGCTTAATTCATAAATATGACCCATCAATCATGCAATCTTGGGATTAAAGTCGAATCCCACTTAAACTCTTTAATGCACCATACATGGTATTTCGGATTGCCCGATAAGTCGCTTGACAATGTGCATCAACCCTAGTGGGAGTGCCACAAAGGCCCGGTATTGGCACAGCGTGGGCCAGTGTCCGCCCAACGCCGACCTGTCGCGGTTTTGTGTGTCATTCCCAATAGGACAAGTTTCCCAATTATAAAATCTTCGAAAGGAAAACAAAAAATACTATATCAAGCACAATTTACAATGTAGGTCGCGATTACCAATTTTTTCCCTCCAATGTACGTTTTTCAGCACCTTTCGTATTGTTAACGGTGTCTATCTTTGTTCCAGAAAAACTGTGAAGGGATCGCAGTTCCAAAATGGGATCCTGCGGAGTGTACCTGTCCCAACTCCGAGCTATGCTCGTGAGGAACCTTCTTCTCAAGAAGCGCGAGAAACGAAAGACCATAGCGGTAAGTAAAGTTCCAAGTAAGGATTGTCCAAGATACTCAAAAATCCGCTCGAACATCGGAAGACTTTCCCGATTTTCTTGCCCATGTGGGGCATCTTATAGATATTTTGGAAAACTGTGGATTTGCTTATTTGTTGGTTTGGATGATCGCCCCTTCCTCCCCTCCTGTGAAAAACTGCATCTGTTCGTTGGGTTGGATGTTTGTCCCACGCCCCAACTGAGTCTCCCTTTTGGCCAAGCTGACCTTCCCCCCCCCCCCCGCCCCAATTTTCATAGCATACGGAATGAAAAAGGATTTTGAAATTCCATATGCCATAATTCCGAATTACGAAATTCCATTCCACACGATATAATTTCGGAGTTTCGAAATTGCATTCCATATGCTGTAACTTTGGAATTACGAAATTTCATTCCATGCAGGTCGATGTCAACCCGGACAACATTCGATTACACCGTGACGCTTAGATTTCGTGTTATACCAATAGTGTACGGTGGCGACGAGGCTTCGACGACCGCGCGGGATTAAGGGAGCCTCCATCGACGGCTGCACGATGCAGTTCGATATAGAACGGTCGGATAAAATAGTTGCAACTCGGCGCGAATATTACAAAGCGTATTAGGAACGACCTGTAACCTATCGGGCGGGGAGCCGACGTTCTTGCGGTCGTCGCTAACGCAGCTACGACGGCTAATACCCTCGAATCGTCAGATTGGATCGAACACGTTAACACGATTTGAGCGCATGCATATGTGCCCGATGCACCGCGAGTCTGTCGACGACGCGATTCGAATGTAGGGGAGAGCGGGGCAAAATGGGGCAACGGAGCAAAACGGGGTTTTTGGGCAAAACTAAATTTTCCAATCACTTTTGGACCGACAGCGTTAGGTGCGCGGTTGGTGTGTGGCTTTCGGCGGTCTCCCGAGTCAATCACCTTTGCTTGCGTCCAGTAGATGGATGGGTGACCGCTTAGCCCCACACCGGCTTGCATATCGAATGTTGAGCGGCAGGCCAGTTTTTCTGAATTCTTGATGTTAAAACATCAAGGAATCACAAAAATATAGGGCCGTCTGTACCGACACGGGTTTTCCGCAGTTTCCCCGTGTCCTCGCAAATGCGGTACAGTGTAGCTAAGTCGGCTGCGGACGCACCGGAAGTTAGGTTATCTTAGCTTAGTTACGTAAAAACCCGAGGAGGGTATACGATGGAACATACACAAAAAAAAAATAATCATTTTTGGATCGGACAAGGTGGCAAAACTGGGCAGAAAAGCCTGATGTATCCGATAGGTCGAATTCGGGCATCCAAAAATTATTGGAAAATGACGTTTTGCCCCGTTGCCCCATTTTGCCCCGCTCTACCCTACCTGCGCACGTGTGCGAATTACACGTAACTGTTCGGACCAGCGTCAACCTCCCCGCTGAATCCTTCTCGCGGCAATGGAGTCGATAATTTTCCCGGAAGGTAAAATGTTGCGCAACGCTCTCGATAGAGACGTGAAAAAGGCGTTGCGAATTGCGCCGCTTCATTTGAATATAGGAACGTGTCAATGTCGGTTGGATCGACAACTCTTGTCTCGCGTTGCATCTCCGTATCTGCCCGTCCCCTCCATACGACCGTTGCGGGAATGGGATTAATTAAATGGCATTCGCACGTGTCCCGAACGACGCACGTGAAAGAACGCGGCTCTGTTGTGAATTGTTCGTCGGCGTAGGGGAGAGCGGGGCAAAATGGAAACCACGGGGCAAAACGGGCCATTTTTGTCTATTTTTTGCGGGACGCGACTACAGTAAAACCCGTCCGTTTTGTTACAGTAACAAAGTCTAATAAAAAATGCCCGTTTTGTCACATAAATGAGAGATGTTTTTTAGGATGGCATTCTTGTAATTCCTCAAGGTACTTAAATAAATTTTTTCCAAATCGCGTTCCACGAGACGAAATTTACAAGGTATGCTTAAACGAGTTACAAAACCATTTTGTGCCGTCGCCGGGCGATCCAAAAGTGAAAAGAAAATATGATAAAGGGCTTGCAATTTATGAACGACAGTTTTGAAGTTTTTTTGTCCGAACAAAAATTGAACAATCCTTACAATTTTTGTATGTCGCATCAGGAGTTTCCGAAAGACGTTCCGGACCTCACAATTCGATGAACTTTGTCTAGCCGAAAAATATATAAATATTTTTTTATTTTGGAAAAAAAAAATATGAACCACAAGCGTCGAAGCAAGTGTGCAAAGGAGAACCGCAAGATATTCTCTTCCTAAGTTTCCGTCTCGATGTCACCGGCGTAGCGCAAGAAAAATAGAGAAAAAAATGTAATCCTGCGGTCGGCGCAAAGAAAAATCGGCGGTGGAAAGTGGCGACGAAATGTCTCACTTTGCGCCCTCCGCGTGCGGAGACCACGGGAGAGTCCGTGGTGGGAGGGGAAAGGGGACGCGGAACCGGCGGTATAAAATCAGCAGCATGGAGCATACACTGTTCCATGCCAAGCGAAATCGCGGGACGCCAATTTGTCCGGCGCAGGTTTTTCTCCCGATTTCTGTGCCAATTAGGCCAAGGGTCGCTCGCCAGTAGGTTGACGAGTTATATGTCCATGGTAAAACGCGCATGTGTGAACCTTGTAAGCACCCGTGTGTGTGTATGTGTGTGTCAGAGCAGAGGGTGGAACAACGTTGCATCGCAAGCTCGCTCGATGATGAAGAAGGAAATTTGGCCTCTTTCGAACTCTCGTTACTCAACTTTCATACACGCGCTCCACAGACCTTCGGGCGATAACATTTTTGCTGTATATTCACGGAAAAATTTTATTCAAAACCACCCTCTCACACACAGTTAAGAAGGGAGTCTCGCTGCGCGCTGACTTCGCACAAGTTCGACAACAATAAGAGAAAATTGCAAGTACTTCTTGATGGTGTAAAAATCTGAAAAAAATCATGAATTGTAAAGGTATTGAGAAGATTAATTTAGAATAATAATAATTGCAAAATGTTATTAACAAATTCATAAAAAAAATAATTGGTTAACAAATTACCCGGCAACAAAACTTTTTTTTTAATGAAAATGATTCGCTTATTTTTCTGAATACGCATGAACTTTTTCAGATTTTTAAGTAATCATTGATTTTTCTTGTATAAAAAAAAATAAAAAACCAACGATTACTGAAAAATCTGAAAAAATTCATACGTATTCAGAAAAATAAACGAATCATTTTCATGAAAAAAAAGTTTTGTTGCCGGGTAATTGGTTAACCAGTCAATTTTTTGATGAATTTGTTAATAACATTTTGAAATTATTATTATGCAAAATTAATCTTCTCCGTACCTTTAGTATACATGATTTTTTTCAGATTTTTACACCATCAAGAAGTACTTGCAATTTTCTCTTAT
>JAPYZD010001712.1:0-30731 GCA_030522725.1 Ichneumoninae sp. B BG-2022a
TTTTAAATAAATCAAAAAAAAATATATAATATAATTTTTAAATAAATCAAAAAAAAATATATAATATAATTTTTAAATAAATCAAAAAAAATATATAATTCAAAATTCAATACAATTTTGAGTTTATTTTCAATATTGTTATAGATTTAATTTTTACATTATCTATGAATAAATTTTTTAATATTTTTATGAATTTTTTTTTTTTTTCTTTTTTTTAGGAGGAGATATTAAAAGTATGATAACAAGTAATATGCCATTAATAAATTATGCTGAAAATTTTTTTTATTATGAATATTCAGTTTGTAATATAATAAATATATTACCTCAACCTTATATCTCTTTATGGTCAGAAATTGTTTTTGGTAAAATAAATTGTTTATTAAATTATTTTAGGGGGGGGAGTTGGTTTATCTATACATGGAAAATATAGAATTGCTACAGAAAAAACTATTTTTGCTATGCCTGAAACAGCAATAGGTTTTTTTCCAGATATTGGTTTGTCAATATAGTTATTATTATATAATTAAGGTGCTACGAAGTTCTTATCGGAACTTCCTGGATATTTGGGACTTTATTTGGGACTTACAGGACAACGTTTAAATGGTGCTGATTTGATGAATTTTAAACTAGCTACTCATTATATTTGTCATTCTGAATTAATTCAACTAAAAACTCGTTTAATGAATATAGAAAATAATTATTATCAAAATATTGAGATTATACTGAAGTAAGAATTATTAATTTAATTTAAAATATTTACAGAGAATTCTCAATTCCTTCAACCATTAAACCATTTATCGATGATAAAGTATAAAATAAAAATTTTTTTTAAAAAATATTTTTTTAGATAATATATAAAATTAATTTTTATATGTCGGGAGTCAAAACTGTATCAGTAAGAATTTTTGTTTTAATTTCTTAGGATATATTAATTAGACTAAATAATTCATCAAATACTGACAAATTTGCGAAAGAAACATGTAGGAAAATTTTTTCAGATTCTTTTTTAAGATGATCAAATAATGAAAATGTCTCCATTAAGTTGTGCTATATGGTTTGAACTATGGAAATCGGGTAATTGTAAAAATTTATTTTTTTTTTTTTTTCAAGGCATTGAAAAAAAAATGACATTAGAAGAAACCTTAAATATGGAATATCGATTATGTCAAGCTTTATGTTTGACTAATTCAGGACATAATTTTCGTGAGGTTTGTAAAATTAAAATTTTATTTTCAAAGGGCGTACGTGCTCGTTTAATTGATAAGGATAATAATCCTCAATGGTTAGTCTATAAATCTTTTATTTTCTATTTTTTTATAAAATTTTTTTTCTAAACAAAATTTTTAATTCTCAATTTTATTTTTTGAAATATTTATTTTTTTTAAATTCAATTTTTTTTTTTATGATTTTCTAATTTTTATAATTTTTTTTATGTTTCTAATAATTCCCAATATTTTCCAATTATCTCGAAATTTTACTAGATTTCTATTTTAATTTTTTATTTCTCTCAGAATTATCTTATATTATCTATTTTTTCTAATTAGGGTACCAAGTAACCATGAAGACGTAACAAAACTGGACCTGGAAAATTTATTTAATTATCCTGATTTAAAAAATTTAAAAAAAAATGAATGATAATAACTGGGAATATGTAAATAGTAATTCAAAAAGATGTGCTCGTTGGAACAGTTTAAAAATTCATTCTCCATTATTAATAAATAAATTGATTACGTTAGATTGGATAATTGAAATAAAAGAAATGATCAAAAATTCTGAATTTTATATTTCAATATGTTCAGTTTTAGAAAATTTGAAAAATGAATCAACAGCATTATGTTGTTATGGTTTAGGTTCAAATTGTGAAATTTTTGGTGTACAAATTGCATTAGCAAATTCATTAAAAGAATATTTAAATATTAATAGAGACATGACATGGGTTAGTGATCCGATTATGAATAACAATGATTTTGATTTGATTAGTAAATTAGATATGATACCAGATAAAGAACTAAATAAATTCAATGTTACAATAAACCAAAATATGATTAATTCAATTTCAAACGGTTTTTTAAAAAATATAATTTTATTTATGCCTCATTGTGATAAACCAATTTATGGTCAAGCAATTAAAATAATTTCCTTTAATGAAGTAAAAATTTATATTATTGGAAATAATTTATTAAAATATGATAAATGGCATTTAAAAAAATTTATACAAAATAATATTGATATAGAAAATAATATTGTTGCAAAAAATAATTATTTAAATTCTTCAAATTATCTTGATTCAATTTTACCTGAAATTCAGATATTATACGAACTTCCAATATTTTCTATTTTACCTCAAGCTTTTAATGATCAAGTAATTTCATATTTATTTTTAAATTAATATTTTTTTATAATTTATATCAAATAAACGTGAAGTTGTTTTTAATGTATTTTTTTCATTTATTAAAAATGCACTTGGATAAAGTATTGGACCAAAATTATGATTTTTATTACTTATTAATTTTCTGAAAAAAAAAAACATTTTGGGATCATATAGGGGACATCAATAATTGGGACATTTGCATTTATTGGGACAAACATAAAAGAATTCACACTTGGGATATAACAAACTCTCCACCATAAGGACATAACAAAATAAAGCAAAATGAAATATTAGAATATTACGAAAATTTATTAATCTGAGACTTTACAAATAAAAATTCAAAATTGGGACAATTAAAGATATAATAAGGATATCCCAAATAATTTTAGAACTGAGATATCAATGGAATAATTATCGGCAGATTAAGTAATTTTATTATTCGGACATAAAAAATCCTAACTATTGGGAAATAATTAAGAAATTCATAATTGGGACAAAAAAATTATTGATAATTACATATACGTTCAGAAATAGGGTATCACATATATTAACATAATTTAGATATTTTAAAATAATATAGATATATAGAAATAGTAACATTGCATACAAAATATTTCAAAGTCAAGATTATGATTGATATAATAAAATTATGAAGAAATTAATTTCTATTTAATTTTAATTATAATTTTATTTTTAATTTTCAATAAATTTATGACTTACTGTATAGCAATATAATGTTTAAAAGCTAAAATTAAATATGTTTCAGAGATAACACCAAAATGTTGTTCTATAAAATAATTTTAAACAAAATTTTCTTCTTTACCCAACAAATAATTGTTCAATGAAGTTGCTGTTTCAATTCTTAATAATTTTAAAAAATTTGTTTCCTCCTTAAGAATAAAAATTTATTTAATATACGCACTAAATAATCTTCTGTTCGAGTTATTGCTTCACAAGAATTCTTAAAATATAAAAAAAAAAATAAAACATACTCTAATAGAAATTTGATCATTTTTATTGAATTGATTCAAAAATTTTCCCATAATATTTTGTATCCACCATAAACCATTTTTGATTGAATTTGAAAAATTAAAGTATTCTATATTGTCATCATTTTCAACTGATATAAATTATTATGATAATCAACAATAAAAAAATTAAAATAATAAATACCATTTATATATAAATTAATATTATTTATATATAAATTTTTACATATAAAATTAAAATATAAAATATTGAAATTTTAAATTTTAATTGAAAAAATTTTAATCAATTTTTACCTAATAGATCTTGATTTTTTTTTAATAATTCATAAAACTAAATAATAAAAACAAAAAAATATTCTTACTTGTAATTTTATTAAATTAAAAATTGCATGATGTAATATTTCTTCAATAAAGCATGAAGGAAATATAAATCTTAATATTTCAATAACAAACAAAGATTTTCCATTTAAAATTAAATTAATTAAATCTTTCAAAAATTTTTAATTTTTATTTAAACTTACCATTTCTGAATTGTGAAGTCTGTAAATGTATTAATGTAGATCTTATATCTAAATTTTGATATTCGAAGAATAAAAATTCATCCCAAGAAAATTTTGAATTTAATGATAATTTTGAAATATCAATTATTGAATTTTCATTTTTATTTTTTAATAATGGATCTGAATTATAACAACGTTGTAATTGTAATAAACCCGAAAAACTTAATCTTGGTATATTTAATTTATTTTCTTTAATTAAAAAATTATTTTTAATTCTATTTTGTTCAAAATTTTCTAAATCATTATACCAAATAAATTGATTATTTAATATTTTAATTGGATCATAATTTTTATTATTCTCTAACATTTTAGATATTTGTTCTACTAAATATATATCTATAGATTTTTTAATATATTCATTTTTATTTAAATTTTTATGTAATTCGTAAATTGGAAAAATTTTTTTTTTTTCCAAATTTTTTAGTCCCAATATAATCTCATTATAAATTTCTGGAATAATTTGCTTTAAAGGCTCAAAACTATTTTTATTTTTTGATATTTGGTTTGTTTGGAAAGCTTTAAAAGTTTTTATAAAACCTTTTTGAATCAAGTAAATTTCAACTGCTGATTTTAGACAAATATTATCATCACATTTATCTTCTATTGAATAATTATTATTTAATATTGAATGATAACTTGATTTCTTTTGAAAGATTTTAAAATAATTTTTTTCAATAACTTACCTTAGGAGATTGTCTATCATTAAGGCATTTTAATAATTCACTAGTATTTAATTTCATATTATATATATCTTTTTGCATTTCATCATATTCATTCTAATTATTTTAATTTATTATTTTTTTTGATATAATTTTTATGTGTTGTAAACAATTTTATTATAATTATTTATTATAATTATTTATTATAATTATTTATTATAATTATTTATTATAACTATTACAATCATAATCATCATTATTGTTATAACTATTAGTCATTATGATAATCATTAATACTACTATAAATAATTTAAAGTATTATTAATATTATTATAAATATTATTAAACTCATTTATTAGAATTATTATTATAGTCGTTATAATATTATCAATTTTTAATAAATAAAATAAATAATTAGAATTCATAATTACTTATGCATAATCCTATTATTTACCTTTATAAAGGTGTAATAATCAAATTTAAATAATGGTTGTTCTTGTCTTGGTGGTATCATATTAAATTGTTCACAAACACAATTATTATTAAAATTATAAATATTTTTTATTATGATTCCGAATGAATTATTTAATAACATTTTACAATTGGGACATCCAAAATTAAATGTTACTTTTGAATTTACCCATTCTAAACGAATAGTTGGAAATATTTGTATTTTATTATTTTTTTTTCCCATTTCAGAAAAATCTGAACTTAAATTTTGTGTCCCAATAATAAAACCATTTTTTGTAAATGTAACTTCTTTTTTTAAACCATTTATACCACAACCAATTATATCACCTTCATTATACGGTGAATCATAAATACTTGATCGAACATTAAATGTCCCAAAATTGGATGTCCCATAAGATATAAATCTAAATTAATATATTAATGATAATTATAGATTCAATTTTTGTCAATAATGATTAGATTACAATCATTATTATTATTTTATTTACCTATAATTATTTTCTAATGATGAAAATTTTTCATTAGTTAGAGATAAACCAAACATAATTTTTTTAGGGGTGTTACCCATTATTGGTAATTTATTAACAATCAATTCATAATAATAAAAAATTGCACTTTTTGGAATCGGGCATGTAGATACTGCAAACTAAATAAATTTATAATAAATAGTTTACCACAGGAATTGAATTATTTTGGGACACAGTAAAATATTCATTTATTTCTCCACCAGAAGATAAACATCTCAATGAAGTTATCTGTTTTTCATATAATGGTTTTGTAGGCAATCCTTAATAAAAAAAAAATTAAAATTTTTTCTTTTCTGACCTTTCATAAATTCAGGTAAAATTAAAGGTGATAATAAATTTTGATTTGAATTGTGCCGAATTGACAATTTATCATTAAATGTTTCAGTTAAAGATTGTTTTTTCATATTGTGTAAGAAAAAATGTCACTTATCCCAAAAAAATGTATGTGCTACCGTCCAAAAAAGCTTTAAAAAATTAAATTTAAATTAAAAAAACTTACGGTAAATGTCATAATTGCCGGCATAAGTCCTTCTTGTAATGATTCAAAATTATTAATAATGTCATCAGGAATTTTTGATTTATTTAAAAAAATATGTGAAATTAAAATTAAAATTATTATTGCCACAAAAAAACCAAACCATCCATTTATACCAATATATCCAAATACTAATCCTAATATTATTCCTGTAATTTGTTTTAACCAATGTAAAATATCTATGACATCACTCTAAAAATTTAATTTTAATTTTAAAACTTACTGTGTCCCAAATATAATCATCTTTATATGGAGGTAAACTTAATTTAAATAAACGTTTTAATCTTTGTAAACCACAATCTGGTATATCATCTTCAGCTTTTGCTTTATTATTTTCTTCAATTTTATTATCTGTTATTTTATTTTTCATTATTAACAGGTTCATTTCATTTTAAATTTAATTTAAAAGTCCAAATTTATTTTTTATTATAAATTCATTTTCTAGATATTTTTTAAAATTAAAATATTCTAAAAAAATCAATTTAAAAAAAAAAAAATAAAAATTCTGCAATTAATTTTCCTTTTTTTGAATTTAACTTACAACCTTTTATTAGATGTATTTTTTTCATCATTATTTGAAAAAAAATTTGTCATTATTATCATTTTATTTAAAATAATCGATTTAAATTTTTTGATATATGATCACGACATGAACAATTATTTAGGAGCTATTATTATTTTTTAAATTTTATTCTATCATTTTGATAATCCAAATTCATTATCAAGATAAAATAATTTGAATATTGAATCATAAAAAAATGTGTATTTTTTCATAAATTTTTTTAAATTACAAAATTAGACTATCATATAAAATATGCGATAGCTCATAGATTATTAAAAAAGTGATAATTATCTTACGAATATTCATAATAAAGAAAATAAATATTATAACATATAATCAGAAAATATATAAAATTTATAATAATGTTATAATTTTAATTAATTATTATTTTTTTGTAGAATTAATTTATTTTTCCGTTAAATGAATAAATTTAAACGGTAGTAGTATTACATTTCAAGTTTTCTAAAAAAAATGCGTAATTTAACTTTGATTCTAATTTTTTGTTTATCATTGGGACACCTTTATTCGAGTGTTGGAGAGAAAATATCAAATAAAATAATCAATTCATCAATCGAAAGTTCAATAAATAAATCAAATGATTCAATTGAGGATTCAAATGATTTTGAAGAAAATGAATCATTAGAACAATCATCAGATGAATTATCTGATGATTATGAAGATGAAGATGAAGCTGATAACCGACGTCAATTAGCAGCAACAGCTATTGAAAATCCAATTGATGATTTTTTTGATGTAGATGAAGAAGATGAGATAATTGAAGAAATATTGATGGATGATAAAGATTTCGAAGAAATTACGAAAAATAGCCCCATTCCAATGGTTGGTGTGATATTTTCAGCCGGTGGAGCGGTACTTATCGCCGCAAGTGCTGTTATGGGAATTATATTTTATAAAAGAAAATCAAAATTAATTCCTGATTCTTCTAATTTTGCAGGTGCTTTTGAATCTTCAAATGAAAATGCGTAATTTTTTTTTTATATATAAAATATAATATCGTCTCTTTTTTTAAAATATTATATTTAAAATTAATTATAAATTTGATTTAAAATTTTTAATCCAAAAATTTAATACTATTTAATGTAAAAATGATTTAATATAAAAATATTTAAATAATTCAATAAAATAATTATTTAAATAATATTATTAATATAATAATATTCTTGTTTTGATAATATTATAATTTTAAGCTATTATAATGATTAATTTAATAATATTATAATAATCAAATAATATTTTTTTCAGGTTGATATTCTTTCTAATTAAATAAGTAATGTTGCAAAAATTAATATTAAAAATCTTCTGGTGAAAAATATAATAATCTATTTTATTTTATTCTACTAATTAATTTGATAACATCTTCATAACTATTTAGGTTTTATTGTTACTTGTAATTTTAAAAATAAACTTTTAATTTATATTTACGAAAAATATAATTTATTTTAAATGTTTAATCTATAAATTATAAAAAAATCAGCAAATTGATTTCTGCCGACTTCTAATATAATTATAAAAAATAAAGTCTAGTAAATGACATATAATTAGTAAAGCTTTCACTTTATGAAATAAAAAATAAAATTCGGAGAATTTATTTTTAAATAAATGACGGTATACAAAATAATTGATCCACAAATTTTTTAAAATGACCGACAGTTCCGAAAACTATTCCGAAGAAAAAAGACGGGCTTCAGTTTCTAGGTAAGTATATAATGATATCATCGCATAAAAAATAATATTTTAAAAAATCAAAAAAAAACTAAAATAATTTTTTTTTTTTTTCAATTAGTCCAATTCTGGAAGATCTTGAATCTGCGAAAGAGTTTACAAGGTAAAATTTTTCAATTTAAAGTTTTTTTTTCATAATTTAATAGTCGTCGAGATGAATCTGATAAAGTGAGTAGTTTATAATTTCTGTAATATTTTAGTATAGTATAACAACATCTGGAGCTGCTGGAACACCAAATGCTCCTATCGGGACAAAGGCTATCCCAGTGGCTAAAATGGCGTTACCAGGAATGGGACAAGATAATGAGCTTCTTAAGGCTTTGTAAGAAATAAAGTTATCAAAATAAAAAAAATTTAAATTTAAAAAATAGAATTATTAATGAAATAATAAACAAATAAATAAAAAAATAGTAAATCATATTGATAAATTTTAGGGCTAAAAGAAAAGAAAAATGATTATTTTGGGACATAGATAAACAAACATAAAAAAATTTTTCTTTTTTTGCATGGTGGACGTTTCAATACAAACAATTAAATGGAATAAAATATTATATGAACAGCAACCATTTGAGGATGATTTTGTTGATTCTTCTTTTTTGAATATTTACAGACGTATGTTTTTTTTTTTTTTTTTTTTTTTTTTTTTTTGGTTTGATTATAACAACTGTATGGCAACAAATATTATGGATAATTATTGTTTTCTCTATTTGGTTTCGTATTGTACCAAATACAGATAAAACTAATTTAATAATTATTAAAAATATTCATTTTGAGTAAATTCAATTAAACAATGTTATTTGTTTCTTAGAGGTCTTCTTACAATTACTATAATATCTGTTATTGGAGGGTAAGAAATTTTTATAAGTATTCTTTCGAAGTTATATTTATCATGAACAAATTTTATGGAAAATTCATTCTTATGGTAAAATTGAGATGAACTTCCTCAAAAATTTTTAGCAAATCAATGGACCAATTTAATGTTATTTAGTCGTCAATGTTTAAGTACAGCAATCTTTTTAATCGTAAGGTTTTGTATAAAAATTATGTTGAAGATTTTCACACCTGTTTTAAAAGATTTATCTGCTTCTTTTAGTGAAGATACTATAATAATCTTAACTATAGGTGACACAAAAAAAAAAAATTTTTTTTTTTTTATTCAGCTATGTTAATAATTTATGTTTGGGGTTCGGATTCTAAGTTTGTATTAACGTCACCTTCAAATTGTGATTCATGTAATCAATTCAAATTTTTATCATTCAAACCTGAAAAAATGACACAATTATCAAGTCCTTTAAGCTTAAGTGCAGCTACTTATGCTTCTTCTTTACTAGGATCTAGAATTGATAAAAGTACTTATCTTTTTGCATTTATGCTTTTTTCAATTGTGTAAGTCTTTTTTTTTTTTTTTTATTTGTAGCATTTTTGCTTTATCTCCAATTATTGTTAGGGATTTACGAGTAAGAATTTTACTTCATAGCTCAAAACTCCCAAAAAATATTTATCAGCATAGAAGTCCCAAATTTTTTTTTTTTATTTGGATCCCGATTTTAAGTGTATTTTCAATGAATGTCCTTATTGGGACATATGCTCATGTAGATCAAATTTTTTTAATTTCGTTAAGTTCATTTTTTTTTAAAAAAAAATTTTTTTTAGATTTTTCATCTGCAACCTTATAATTCCTGGTATTTTCATATTGGCACAAAATTATAGGACGTGAGTTTATGAATTATATATTTTTTTTTTCAAGTAATATGCAAGGTCCTTGGGACATTCCAATTATTGCTTCTAATTATATTGATTACCATTAAAATGATAAGAATTTGATATTCTTTACTACATATATACGAGCAACCTTTCGATTAATTTTTACTATAGTTTTTAAATTTTATTCTTTTATGCACAAAAAAATAATAACCTCATTACAAATGTTAAATGGTTCTAAAATAAGGATGTGCTGTTAATTCATCCAATACATCTCTCATTGAATCCGATGTAACACCATGTTTTTTTCTTAATAAAAAGATTAATTTTTATTAAACACTTACAAAATAGCTTTTCTTTTTGCTCCATTTTTTCTATATTTAGATATTAGAATTTTTTAACTTACTTTGATTTTTTCATTTGACGTCGTAAATCTCTATATTTTTTAAATAACAAAAAATCTATAATTTTTTTTCGAATTGATTTTTCTTTTTTGTCTGGACTAATATCTGTCTTCGGCTCCTTATTATCTACTCAGAATTATAATAATTAAAAAAAAAAATACATAATTTTTTTTTTAAATAAACTTTTTATCAATATCTACCTTTTTGGATTATAAATTCATCTATTTCTGAATCTTTCGAGTCATCGAATGAGGAATCATTATCTTTTTCCCCATCAGTATATACTCGTGCGCAATTTGATAGATAAAAATGAAATAAATAGACTATTAAAAAAATACAAATTCTCATTCTAGTTACGTGGTTTATTTGTTTGTTTCTTCAAAAAAAAAATCCACTTTAAATCAAATTTAATACAGATTTTTACTAAACATTAGATAATAAAAACTCATGTATTTGTATAAGTTAATTTTTATTATTTGAAAAATATTTAAGAATTTCAAGAAGAAAAAAAAATCTTCGAAAAAAATTTTGACAATAATTTACAAGAAATGAACTCAAATTAAGGAATAATTGGATCAATTATTTCAAAATATCAATACGCTACTTCGGATTTATGTTTTCTTCGAAATATATTTTTAAAAGCAGTAAAGGGATTTTTAAAAGTTTTACTAAATCGCTTTTTGAACGAAGCTCGTTTTGGTTCGGGTTTTTGAGGTAATTCTTGAGTATCGGGTGTTATATCATCATTTAAATTACTTCTCATTGGATTACTTCTCATTGGAATAGTATCAGTTTCTGGTTTTGGTTGTTTCGGTAACTCTCTGATTTGTGGTTTTTGATCTGGCGCTCTATCATTTCCAATTTGAGCTGAATGCTTCACAATAGAAGGTTCAAATATACGTTTCTCTAAATCTACAGGCTCCTTTAGAGCTATGGCTGGTTTTGAGGCAGCAGGCGATTCAACTGGTTTTGATCGTGATAATTTTTTTTTTTGAGTTGAAGGGTTCACCATCAAACGTTCACTTTTAGGTTCATCCAATTCCACGGGCTTTTTTTGAGTAATGGTTGGTTTTGAGGCTGCAGGCGATTCAACTGGTTTTGATGGTGATATTTTTTTTTTTTGAGTTGAAGGGTTCACCATCAAACGTTCACTTGTAGGTTCATCCAAGGCTTTTTTTGAGTTATGGTTGGCTTTGAGACAGTAGGCGATTCAACTGGTTTTGATGGTGGTGAAAGAAAAGTTGAAAAAGATACAGCTTTTTGTTGTGGCGTTCTTTTCTGAAGAGGCTGGGTTTGCTTTGAGTGAGATAATCTCGGAGTTTCTAATTCTTTTTTAGATTTGGCTTGGAGAGGAAGGGGTTGTTTATAATCAGTTTTTTTCAAAATTGATTTTGGTTCAGATGAAGATCTTTTGATTGGTGGTGGAGGAAACTCATCATCAAATATTATAGCTTCACCGAAACTGACACTTTTTAATGGTTTTTTCTCTTTTTGCTTCGGTATGACATCCGTAACTTCGTTAGCATAACTGGGATTGGGTAAACGACGTTCAGCTTTAATTTTTATATTAGATCTTGGTTGATATTCTCCAATTTTAACAAGAGGTGGTTGCGCATTACTTATTGCAAACAAAAATGTTAAAATAATCAATTTCATTTTAACTTTCACTTTTTATCTTAACAGAAATATTAATTGTGGACTAGTCAAAATGAATTTGTATTTAAATTTTTTAAATAATTTTTTATAAGATTTCTTGAATTATCAAATATTAGAATTCAAACTTGCTTAAAAATCCTCTGGAACTTTTAATTAATTTTTTTCGGAACATTTCATTTTACGTGTTTTTCTTGTATTCGGACATTTCTAGCTTTGATAAAATACAGTTTTCAAAAATGAAAATCAACGTACAAATATTCTGGAATTTTTCTATCATTTTACTGGGCATTTTTTTTTTGTTTGTTTTGATGAAAAAATTGCGGACTTTAATTAAAAAATATTATCAAAGAAAATGTTTTCTGGAACATTAAATTTATAATTTGAAATTTCAATAAGAAAAGGGATTTAAGAAAGAAAAATCTAGCTAAACTATTTCATAAAATTTTTTTAATGATTTTTTCTTTTTCTGGGACATTATTAAAATTTTTGGAATGCAATTCGCGATTAATTTGTTTCATATCTTCAGCTTCTTGCATAGTACGTTTTAATAGGGAAGATTTGAGAATATGTTTTGGGACATGATGATGTCGTAAGATACGCTTAATTTCAGGAACATCTTTATAACGATGTTTTAAAGCTTCTCTATAAGCTAATGCCCGTTTCTCTCGAATTGTTTTCTATACAAATAAAATCTAATTAAAATCTTACTGGTCCAAGTGATTCCCAAGCTTTATTTTTCCATATACGTACACAAAAGTCTGCTGAGCCTGATAAAACAAACCGGGCATCCGCTGAATATCGGCATGACAAAACTCTAAAAAAGAAGAATATTTTTAAGCTTTAAATTTACATTTGCATCCTTTTCGCAGAATAAACTTCTCTACTTCGACCTTTATCAGCGGGAAATATTCTTATCGTTCTATCATACGAGCCTGCAACAAACTCCTGCCCCGTTGGTGAATAGTCGACATCTAGTCTAGAAAAATTAAAAAAAAATATAAGTACTTACACTGCATTCGTGAAATCTTTGTGCACAAAAAGTGCTCGGTCTAATTTTCTCATGTCGAATGTATACAAATTATGATCGTCATTCGCGACAACAAAATTAAGTGGCATCATTGGATTCCAACATAAACTATTTGAGCGTTGTTGTAATACAATTCGTTGCAAACCACTTGATGAACGTAAATCTGTGGCACTATTTGACATAGAATTCATACATAAAACACATATAATTTAGCCTTACCAAAAAGACCTATCGTATTATCAGCTCCAGAAGCTACAAGTAAACTTTTATCAGCAGGATTATATTTTGCTGTTATTACAACATCAGACCCATTATTCCAATCAAATGAATGAACTGGTGTAGATCGGCTTATGCTCCAAATGTCAACCGTTTCGCCAGTTGAAACTAAAAAACAACACTCTTCGATCTATTTATTTTATCATACCGAATTGAGGTTCAGTCCAATGATGATCTACTGATGTCAAGGGCCCAGATGCCGACCAAAGCTGTTCAGGCTAAAATAAAATGCAATATTCTAATATGCCAATACTCACTATCACATTATTACCCAAAGCATCAACAACAATTTCTGACGGCTCTACCAGATTTCCTTTATCTCCCAATGTCTATTAAAAAACAATTTTTTTTATTTCTATGCGGGAGTTTAAAGCTTTAAAAAATCATTATTGAACAAACCTCAAAATTGTTTATTGCAGCTAATGAATCGACTTTCCACATTCGCACAATTCCGTCGTCGCCGCATGATAATAAAAAATTGTCATCCTGCGTTGCAACCAATCCTGCGGCTTATGAGAAGTCCATGGTGAGATACCTCTAACAAATCCTTCATGAGCTCTGATGCTGCGTATGCAAGTTTTCTTTGCCATATCCCAGTGACGAATTTCACCATCACAGCTACCGGTGAATAGGCTTACTAATTGTGTATGACAGCGTGCCATAACACGAACTGAATCCCTGTGACCATCCAGAACACCTATAAGTGGTTTTGAGAACATTTTCTCCATCTTGCTTGCAACAAGTGCACGTTGTATCTCTCTAGCCTACGAATTTGAAACTAAAGAAAAAAAACATACTTTTTCTAGAGGATGTAAACAAGGATCAGGATTTCTATAAAAGCGCTTAGCTGCACGAGTTCTATTTGTATCATATTCATCGGGATCTCGATGTATGACATTTAATTTCATTGTAATGTCGGTATTCCCGATTTCTTTCGGGTGACTATAGGAACAGCTTTTTCTGCAAAGGTCTAACCTTTTAATAATGTAGTCCTCGTCTTATCTATCAATAGCCATACTTCTGATATGTACATCCTTCAAATTTAATCTTTCGTTAAATTGATATCTTTCTCAAAATTCAACCGTTTTTTCATAACTGTCGATGGCCATCTTTTGTCAATGTCTATTTTTCTCTGAATCTTCTAATAGTCAGTCAAATTCATATACTTTTTGACAATAAGGAGTTCTTATAATTTATTTATATTCATGTATTATCATTTTTTATATTCATTTATTATTATATTAATCGTTTAATATTTTTTTCTTTCATTTAATTTAATATTTTTTTCTTTCATTTAATAATGATTAAATAAGAATGTTAATAATTTATACAACTTAATTAAAATCTGTTATTTTATTCAATAAAAAACTTTTTTTTAGAAGTATTTATTGAATAAAACCATTCATCAATAACTTTACGACAATATCTAAAAATAATACTAGCCATTGGTGGAGGAATTCCTTGACCAACTAAAATATTTTTCAAAATCTATTTTTAAATTTACTTTTACCTGCTCGACCAATAGTATGTAATTCATTAACAGTTGGAGAATTTAAATTAGTGGGCAAATTATCAGGAATCCCACTTAATCTTAACCACTCCCGACTGAAAAAAGAAAAAATTTAAATAAGATTTTATACCATGTAAATTCTTGACAATCATTGATATTTAAGGTAATATCTTGACATTGTCTTGGGACTTCATGTAAAATATTTTTATATGTTGTGCTTATAAATGTATGACATCTTTCATTTATTTTTAAAATTTTTTTACTCGTAAAATAATTTTGTTCAGAATTTTGGACATCCTTAATTTTATATAGAAAAAAAAAAAAAAAAAATCTTACATTATTTTGGTTATAATTATTTTGCTCACTTGTCTGAGTCTCTTCATAATCCGTTAATATAATGTAAACATCATCATTAATTTCATTTTCTTTATTTTTTGATGACTCTTTCAATTTTTTTTTATTTGAATGTTTAAGACAATGATGTAAACTGACTCTATTGCCATAATTACGGCATCGTAATCCGAGGGATGATAATGAGGTAGGTTCACCTAAAAAAAAAATAAACATCAATAAAAAAGTAAAAAAAAAGATTCTAAAGTTTACAGAAAAAATTAAAAAGTTTTTTTCACCTAAATTTGCATAAGACCCCATTGAAACAGGATTGACTTTATATAAATCGCCAATTAGGCATTCTATATTTTGAATTTGAGATTTTTGATAGTATATGTCTTTCCATTCAATTGGGACATCTAAAATAAATAAAATTGAAATAATAATCAAACCTAAATAGGGAATGTCTCCACGTGAGGCAATTATGAATAATCGTTTTCGGGGTTGAGTCAATCCTACTAATCCTGTTGAAAGTCTTAACATATGCAATCCATAACCAGAACGCATTAAAAGTGTTATGGCTGAACCAACATAAACATTTAAAGCATAATCTAATAATCCTGGAACATTTTCTAACAAAAGAAAAAATTTATTAAATATATTTTATATGAATTACCTATGAGTGCAATAGGAGGCTGTAGACTTATGATTGCACATATGTGATTTATAAATTCACGACGATGTTTAATTGCTAGATTACTTGATTTTACTTCTTTATATAAACGGTTGGCACACAATCCTGAGAAACCCTTTCTATATATAAATATTATAACTTTATTTACTTGACAAGGTGGCCCAGTTCCTAAAATCATAAAAGGTGGTTTTTTTGCAAATAATCTCAACAAGACATTTCGATTATTTCCAAGTAATGTGGAATTCAAAAACGAGGAGACATTTGTGCAATGTATTTGCTTATTACTAAGATTTGAATGAAATTTCTAAAGGAAAAAAAAAAATTTTTTTTATTTTTTTTTACACATTTTTTTACATAATGATTTTCAATGAGTTTTTTACCTTGATAATATTCATAGCAGAAATATCTCTATCTACTGCATCCAATATTTCAAAACCATATCCTTTTGCCCCGATAGATCCTAAACTAATTGATGAATATAATTCGAGTAATCCTAATTTAATTGAATTTTTTCTTTTTAATTTTTTGCATTTTAATTTATTACTAGAAATTGTTTCTGCTAAGAAAACATTTAACATTTTTTTTCGATCTTTTTTATATACTTCTTCTACTTCAGAATCATTCATTTCAGATTCAGTTCTTTCAGAATCGTAGCTTGTCTCAGAATCGTATTTTGTAACAAAGTCGTAGTGTTTTTCAGAATAACTTCTCTCAGAATAGTTGCTTTTCTTAGAATCGTATTTTGTAACAAAATCGTGGTGTTTTTTAGAATAAGTTCTCTCAGAATCGTTGCTTTTCTTAGAATTATTTGATTCAGAAAATTTTTTTTCAGAATCATCTCTTTCAGATATGTCGGTTGAATCTTCCAGGGTGATAACTATTTCCGAACTTTCCAAATATAAATATTTACCGACTCTGTAATGAATATTAATCGATTGATTTTTTTTATTTTTCTTATAAATTGGTTTTATTGTCAAACAATTTTGTAAAGAATCAGGAGTATTTATATAAATTTTATTAGATATTCCCAATTTACGAGTACAGAAAGAAAATTCTTCAAAAAAAATTGTTTGTGGATCATGTTGTAATTCAAAACGACAAATATAAGATCTTGGAATATAAGGCTATCAAAATTAAAAAAAAAAAAAAAAACTTACAATTATTTTTGAAATTTTTTTCTCAATGCAAAAATTCTCATTATAGGGAATTAATCTGTATATTATTGAATTTAGCGTTTTTTGAGATAATTTATTCGAATTTTTTTTTTTCAATTTAAATAATTTATGATTGTTTTCTATTAAAATATTTATTAATAAAGAATTATAATATAAAAATAGTTATAATAAGAAAGTCAACATATCATTTCAATGATAAATTATTTTATAAATGAAATTATTATTAATAAGGAAAAAAATTAACATACTTATCATTTTTGTACATAAGGATTTAATAACATAATATTCTTTATAAACGAGGAGGGAGTGATGATCAAGAATATCCATTTCTTTTAATGAATTAATGAAATTATAATTTTTTTATACCTGTTTTTTTTCTTTCCTTATTGACAAAAATCTCATTATCAAATACTGAAAAAATATTACTCATTAAATTTTTTTTTCTTAATAATTTAACTGAAGTTTTTGAATATGGCAATTGATATTTTAATATTTTTTTCTTTCTTTTTTTTAGAACTGTCAATGGGGATCTGCACATATATATAAAAGTCACTCACAGTGAGGATTCTAAAAAAGCATTATTATTTGAGCCATTTATCGAGCTATTATTCGAATTATCGATCGAGTTATTTCTCGTGTACTTATTTGAATCATTTCTCGAGTCATATTTTAAACTTGAAAACCCAAAAATATTAGCAAGATCCGCTGGACGATTTTGATTTAAAACATCACGACCTGTTTTAGTGAATTCCAATAATCCAATTTCTGTACTCTCAATGACTTTGACTATAGGTAAAAATTCACAAATGTGTTCTGATGAAATTGTCATCATAGGAATTTTAATTTTTATAACCTACAAGTTTTTGATACAATTTAAGAAATACCTCATAAGGATGTGCGTTTTGTAATTCCAGTGATTGACACAAACTTGAAGTTTTATTGGGCACATTTTTGTAATCAGAATTGATTAAATTATTCTTGTCTTCAAACTTTAATCGATTTATTTCTCTCTGATGAATCAATAATTCAATATGTGAAGGAGGTAAAAAAGGAAGGTAATTATGCGAAACATATATTTCGTTTATGTCGAAAAGTAGCTCCAGCTCAGATACACGTATTTTGTGAATCCGCGCTAATAAAGGCTGAGAAGTCCCAAAAACTTTATGTCTGTGTCGAACGTTCACAACATTGCCTTCTTTGTAAATTGATGGTGCAATACGCAGCAACATTTTTGAACTCCTATCATTCCGGGTTGATGCTTCGTTATTCTTTTTTGAATTTTTTTCAGAGTTCTTTTCGAAACTTTTTTCAAATTCATTTTCAAATAATGAAGGGGAATTGGGTGACTTTTCGGAATATTCTTCCGAGTGCATAAATGAATGCGTCAAAGGCCACGGACAATTGAGCTGTAAATCCGTACCTGACAATCCCCATATGGGAACGCATGATAATAATTCTGGCTCCTGACTACCAAATAGCATTCGCTGAAGTCGCAATAAGCAGACCGGATGGTATGCATACCGGCAACGCTGATTTATAAGAAAGAGCAATGGTCCTTACTGGTATACCACACATTGCAAGCCTGGCTCCCGCTGAGGATTTACAAACTCGACATGAAGGTGAAAAAAGTAAACGCGTTTGTAATGCCTTATAAGAAGCCTTAGTAGAAACGCAAATAAGATTTAAAGCAATTTCATGACAAGTGATACATAATCTCAATGCATCTCTGAACCCGTCGGGTAAAGGATCGTAGTTTCCTTTTTTGCATATTAGACATTTCTTGAAATTAATTTCTCTATTGCAATCTGCCGATGGTGACCGTAACCAAACTACAGCTTCATTCTGATCGCCATAAATTTTAGAAAAATCGTTTGTTAGCCACAGAGGGGACAAAAGCCTATTAAAAGGGTTTGTCTGTCACATAAAATGTACTCACATGTCTGAGATTCGTGATTGGGGCAACACACCAAAAGGATTTTGAGGACGTATCATCATTCCAATCCAGGAACTTCGCATCATATTTACCGACACACTAGCCTGCTCGGAATCTTGAATTTGTGAATGTTCAGCATACCCAGACTATGACACATCTCATGTCATTGAGTATGGGATGATAAGTCAGCTTGATACGGCTTGTGCGCTGAACGTGATCAATAATTGAGGATCGGGACCAATCACCGTTCTTGATGTTCAGATGCTCTTTCGAACTTGACTTGTTAACAGCGCCATCGGAATGAACAGTGACACATTCGATGTACATTTCCAACGGAATTTTCAGCTCGGACTTTCGCTTGGCAAAAAGTTCAGATATCCGAAATGACTGAGAGAATACAGCTGTCAATCTGACTCTATTTCTGGCGGCATCAAAGGTGCATTTTGTATAATCATAATCAAAAGTAATCATCCTATCAAAGTGTCTCGATGTCGTGTCATTGAAACAGGATATTTTTTGATAATGCTGAAATATTGAGCGAAGAGTTTCAGGCGGCTGCGATATTTCCGAATAAAAAGGTAAATGATTTTTGACTACTCTATTCAACCATCGAATGCAGCTTTCAAAAATGCTAGGGATGTAAAAGTAAGCCATCCACCATTCATCATCAAATGGACGATACCCTTGCTGTAATTTTTTATAAGAGTAACCTTCTGCTCCGCATCTACTGCAAGGGCTATTTTTTTTCGACGTGCGATTATGTTGACGTTGATGATCAATCGTTGATCGATGGTAATCCAAATTACGACTCTCAAGATGATAATGAATTCGCAATGTACCGGTCGGATTTTCAACTCCTTCACTCGAATTCCAACATGTGAGTAATTTTTCAGCTGCTTTCTCCCAAAAGAATAAATCATTTTCCCAGCTAAACATAGTTGGAAGGGTCACGTGATTAAATTCTTGAGCCTTATACGGCATTAGTCTCTCACGTTTTTTTGTCCTAAAAAGACACTCATCATGATGACATCTAGTAGGCAGACGCTTGTCATGATAGTTCTTATTATGTGAATTCCTTTCAATTTCCTGTCTTATAGAAGATTTCCCGGTGAAATTAGAAGTTGGAAAAACTTGAAATTCAGATTTTTTGGAAAACGAAAGAGTACTTTTATTCGCTTGTTTAGCGTTCAGTGTCATTGCCAAGTGTAATCCATCAGCAGCACAAAGCGTCATAAAACAGTCCAACCAAGAATCATCTTTGTCATAAGTATTAATATCATGAAAATGATGTGTTGTCCAAAACCAAATGTAATAGACATGATAAAATGATTCTTTGAGGCAATAATTTTTTTTGACTTTATCAACCATTGTTGATGGATCAGTAGCGATCACTTCGATTACTGATGCTGCAACTATGTCGCAACAAACATCTAAAAAAGTACAGGGTAATCTTATAAGTCCGAAAGGGACATCTGAAAGCACAAGGAGATGGATAAAACCATCAGCTTCCTCGGCCTCAATCAGAGCTTCTATAGCCTGTCTCAGCTCTAAAAAATCTTGTGTAAACGTTGGGCTTGTTGCATTTCTAGTCGAATTTGCAAAACAATCATGGAGAGGATTCCGTATACCATTATTATTGCATCGTAAGCCTTGTTCAATGAATAATCGTATTCGAGGACGTAAAGAGGGTTCTATGGGGAAACCCAGCCGGACGACAGAAAGTTGTTGGACATGCAACAGTTCATGAGCCGCTGCCTCAGAGAATGTAGTAAGAATTAACTCTAGCGGACAATCCATTCACGAGGCTGCGGGACCTAATGGTCTCAGAAATTACCGTTAAAAAGTTAATTGACACCACTACTAATGAGAGAAGGAAAATTAGAAGGGGCTAAATTTTGTCGCCTCCTTTTAGTTTCAGCAGGCACATTTCTAAGCCATTCATTTATTATAAATCTTAATAAATCTTCATGTACTCCAATTACGGAAGTATAGATTGAACTCCCTGCACATATATTTACACCGAAATAGTGTGGAGCAGCTCCCGACTGGGTGTTCGTTTCTTCGAGTGATGGCTGGCAAAGTATTTTTGTGGGCCATCGTTCCCAATGTAAATAAACCATGGGAGCAATTTCAAGGGCATTCAAACAATCATTTCTTGAAGCACTGAATGGCCGTCTTCCTTTCATTAATGGCGGGGGGACGGGTGCGCTGAAAAATCAAGTATTCAAATTTAACTTACCTTAAATTACTGTCGTTCCATTCGTCTATTGAATACTCTTTGGCAAATTCATTTTTACAGGGAACAATGCCATCTATGTAATGCCAATATCGAGGATCGCAATACAAACGTTCATCCGCTTCAAATCTATCGAGACTTGGGACATATTGTAAAGGTAAATCTTCTTCCATTTTTAAATTATTAACTTCATTGTTTTGTTGTTGTTTTTCGATTTTCTGTTGTTGGGCTTGTGTAAGGCTAAATGCAAAGATTGTAAAAACTTCATTTCGCGCACATTTTGTGAAAATGTGTGCAGATGATACACCAAAAGGGCATAATTCAAAATTCTGAAAAAAATTAATAATAATAATAATGAATCAATAAGAGCGATAATATAAAGGAAGATTATATATAAGAAAAAAGCTTTATTAAGAATCAATTATGAAAATAAAAATAGTAATCAAAATGAAATTTATTCTTTAAAAATGAAAATTATTAATATTAAAAATAGTTAAGTAGGCACATATTTACTTGTCGATGAAATCGTGATATAGCTAATCGTGTATCAATATCACAGCCTAAATAAATCGAAGCTCTAAGCATAAATGGAATAACATTGCTCAATAGGGATACATCGATTAAAGCTGTTAGGAAAAATAAATAAATTTTTTTTTTTTCAAATATCGACTTACACAATAATGTTTTGATCTCTTTAGCACTAATAATATCTTGAGTACTATTTTCTCCTCTTAATTCTTTGATACGTTTATTTACATCTTTAGTTTCATTCAGAAACTTTCGACGATGAAATCCATGAGTAGAACCTTGGGGTACACGAACAAGGTTCGGACGGAATTTAGGATGCGCTGCAGCTAAAGCTTCTAAATCTTCACGCGTAAATGGTGAATAAGAGGAAAAGTCATCATCAATATTATTATTTTTATTATTTTGAAGTCCCAAATTTGTGCTATAAGCTAATCGAGGATTTATACGACGATAAGGTGGTTGTACTACTGAAATTGATAATGCGGATAAATATGGTCCCAATGATGTTTCTTGATGTGCCATTTGAAACACAATATTTTTACAACCGGAATTACCATTTGATATCTCTAAATATAATTCACCCGGTTTTTGAGGAGGTACTGAAAAATAAAAAAAATGCAAAGAAAAATACGTACTTAAAAATATCATAAGAAAGAAACAACAAAACAAGAACAATATATACTAATATAGATTTAAAAAAATATACATATGGAGAATAATATTGAATGTGATTACAGAAAAAATATAGAGCACAAAAATAAAAAAATATAAAAAAAAAATAAACTATTTGATAAAGAACGTACTGTCAAAGCTCAAAATATTTCCTATGATTTTTAAAGGAAGAATAACGTCTCCTAAAATAGAAAATTTTTTGTTTTTGACAAACATACCAACTGTTGCTAAAAACTGTCCGGCTGGTATTGATTTATTCAGTAGAAGAATATAAATTAATTGTGTTTCTCCTGCTGTTATGACCGAAGTATAATTCTGTACTACAAAAACTGAAAAAAAAAAAAAACGACATTTTTCATAATAAATTAATTTACCCGATGATTCTGTTGAGGGTAAAAGTTCAAGATCTTTGTGTGTTCCATATAAATCCCAGGGACCGGATGCTTTTATCGAATTCTTTGGTTGTTCAGAACTATTTAGGTGATCTTTTTCAGCCACAAATACTTTAGGTAATGATCGATTTGGTTTCTAAAAAAAAAAAAAAAAGTTTTTGAATAAAAATTAATTTTACCTTAATTCTAGATATTGTATCATCTGCCGTTACTTCTGGTTTGCTTATTGTTCTTGAACGTATGTCATCTAAATGTTCCGCAATAATTTCAAGAAATTTCGATCTTTGTTTCATTGTGGTTTTTTAAGATGTGGCATAAATTAATTCCTTAAGATTTTCAGTATTATATCAACTTATTCTTGATTTAAGTTTTTTTGCTAATAATCAATTATGAGATCAGACAATCTCTTAATGTTTTTTGGCATGCTACAATTTTTTTTATGAATTTTTCGAATATATCTTTTTATAATGAATAACTTTTTAAAATCCATAAATTTCAATAATGACATCCATTCAAGTGCATATTTAACAAAAGCTTCCAATGAATTTATGGCAAGTTTAGAAAAGTTATTAAATCAAAATTCCAAGCAGTTCTGAAAATTCCGTTTCTTCATTTTCGGTAAGCTATAATGAAGGAGAATTAATCAAATGAGGCTTTGACAAACTACCTTTTCATAAAAGCAAGCACTTGATAATATAACATTTTTTTTTCAATTTATTGTGCTATTTGCGCATGCCAAACAACTCTTTACATTTATGCGTTGCTCAATACAAATTTTAGATCTCGCTTCCGTCTGATAAATCTAATGAGTTGAAGATTACGTCTAGTAAGATTCCTTGCCGATTGTTTTTTGTATGCATGCTTTGTACGCATACTTCAAGAAGCATTTTTTGTATCCATAGTAATGTTTTTGAATACGAATTGAGACACATGCTTTGATAAGCGTACAGCATGCATTAGCACTCATAATCATCAAGTCTGCAGAGACGCAATACAATAGTAAGCATGCGTTTGTACGATTAAGTTAATAAGTGCAAACACGTGACAAAACACAAAGCATGCATCAGCACTAAAAGTCAGTCTGCGTGTACTTAGGCATGCGCTAGTCAGTTATACCTACTCAGTATGCATGTAAGCGATATAAGATCAAAAAAGAATTTGCACTTATCATAATCAAGAATGTACATACGCAGGCATTCCTTATTATTGAGCATGCATAAAAAATCCATAAAGATGAATTATATACTGAGTTAAGCAAGGTTAAGTGAAACTTCTTTAGAGAAAGTAGTATAGAAAAAAAAAAGGAGGAAGTACCTTTTATTATTGTAAAGAGAAATGCATGATGTTTATGATTGCCATTAATTTCCAATGATTGACGGAATCTCTTTTTGAAAAACTTGATGAATATTTAATGTGAACTTGAAATCACTGTGAAATAAAGTATCATTATAAGTGGTCATTATAAGTGATTAGATAATTTATAAAACTTTTTTAATTGGTGCAGCTTAAGCTCGACTTTAACATGCAGCAAGCCTAATATTAATACTAGAAAACTATAGCACGAAAAGAACGTTGTCGAAACAAGGCTTGTATATGTTAATGCTTGACTTTGATGATGGGATCTAAAGTTCTGCTAAGTACACAGCCGTCACCTTTGCAGAGTGCTAAGGTTGTGACCGGTTAGTCTGCAGCAAATTTACTTTAAAATCAACAGGCAAAACGCTCCTAGACTTATCGACTACTAACAGGGATGTAGAGAATCCTATGACCTTGCCAAATGCTAACCGAATGTCTGACGTTGCTATATCGTGTATTGACACAACAAAGATCGGACTTACGAAATTCGCAAAATACTTTCTGTGTTTGTTCAGTGTTTCAGAATCTCGAAAAATTGCAACGTCCGCAGATGTGGACGCCGCAGAAGAGGCACGGATTTCCCGCGAATCACTTGCTAGGCAATTCGCCTTGCTGCCACCAAGTTCCCAAGAATCTGAACGAACACTTTGGCGTCAGAATCAAGCAGCCCCCTTTAACAACGGCAAATCTTTTCATCTCCATTCATCGAGCAGCTTTCGGCGTCAGCCAAGCAAAAGCATTGAAGGTATAGTTTATCAGGCAGCAGCAAACTTTTACATCTTGTTAAGGAGAATTGACGGTCAAAACCCCGGATGCAGTGAATAAAGATTCGCGCTCTTTTAAATCAAGTGACACAATTATAAATAAAGAAGTTTGCAACTACAATCACGCAGCCGAAACTCCTACTGATTTCAATCCTTATGATAAACAGGATCATTTCCGATGGAGTGACATGAATACATTTATTGTAACTTTTTCCGCGTGTGTTGTAGGAGTAGCAAAAACTGGAAGGTAGTTTTATTTTGTTATTATGTAAAAATAATCAGCTTTCCATACTACATTCATTTTTACGATGGTCTTCCATTTATTTTTGCATACATAGTGGTTGGAATATTTATTGCTATACCGCTAATGTCTCTAACAATAGCTCAATCTCAGGTAATTCAGTATAATTTCTGTGAAAAATATAATTACAGGCAACACAAGGAGGAATAATACATTCTCTAAATTCATTTCATCCTCGTTCACGAGGGTTAGTTGTTATTATGGGATTACTCGGATTGATTCACGTGTTGGTGCAAACAGGTATGTCTTAAAATATTATATATGAAGACATGTTAAAATTATGCATGCAAACATGTTTAAATGGTGCATATTTCAGTACAAATAGAAAAAATCTGCATACAATATTGCACAGATATAATAGACATATTAGAGCAATTTAGACTAAGATGCGTAAATTTGGTGCAAATAAAAGTGATGCGTTGATTGATGCAAGTATGATGATGCATAGATTAGTGCAAATAATGCATTGATTGGTAAAGAAAATATGGTCATAAATTGATGCAATTAAATTTTCGCTTAGTTTGATATGCAGGAATTAGTGCAAATTATAATGATACATTGAATGGTTCAAAGGAAAATGATGATGTATCGATTGGTTTAAAGGAAAATGATGTATATAAGAGTATTTTTTTTTTCAGATCATTCATCAGCTCTTATGCTATATTTATATGGATCATTCAAAACAGATTTTCCATGGAAGGTTTCAACAGTTAGATTAAAAGATTGCGAAGCAAATACTGAATTTGACTGTAATAAAACTGATAATCTTTGCACTAGAAATGAAATTGTTGATAAGTGTTCAATTAACACAATAGGATACGTAAGTATAATAATTATTAATAATATTAATAAAGAAAATATGAATAATATTGATAATGATATTTATGATGATGAATTTTACAATAATATAAATCATAATAATAGTAATAATTATATTTAGGCATGGAATTTTTATATAAATGCAGCAAAACATGAAGATTCTCTTTATCATCCAATTATAAAATATGGCTCTCATTCGATTGTTTGGCTAATTATTGCATGTATTGCAATTAGGGGAATGGATTCTTTGTATCCAAGTAACTTTCGATAATTTTTTTTTTAATTTTTTTATCAAGTTGGAATTTGGACATTGTCACTAACATCTGTTGTCTTGGCCTTCTTAGTCAGTCATGGAGTTTTACTAAGAGGAGCTGCTTCTGCATTAAGATTTCTTGGTAATTGACATTTTTTTATATTTTTTTCTTAAAAAACAGTTGGCAGCCCGGATAGATTTTTAGACCCTTATCTTTGGTCTTTTGCAACAGGTCAATGTCTTTTATCAACAGGACTTTCATTTCCACTTCTTTCACAATTTGCAAGTCATAATCAGTTAGTTTGTTTCTTAATTTTGTTGTTATTTCATTTGTTAAAAAAAAAAATAAGAATTTTTTTAGTCCACGATGGAGTGCAATAAAGAGTAGTTATATGATATATACACTATCATTAATTTCTTCAATATTAACTGGGTATGATTTTTTCTGATTTAAAAAATGTTCTATTAGACTTGCTTCACATACATATTTAGGATATCTCAAAACAATACCCCGATCATTTGGTTTATTACTCGTAACAGAATCTCCTGAGTATTTCTTATTTTCTGTATTACCATTAACTTTAGCATCACTACCTGGTGCACCGGTAATTTAAAGTATATTTATATTAATTTCTTAAGGTTTTTTGTGTCATTTTTTTTTACACTGCAACTGTTACATGCATGGGAGCTACTTCAGGTCATTTTGTTACTCTTATTGATGCAGTTGGGGTAAATTATAATTAAATATAATAGAAAAAATTATATAAATAATATAAAAAATTATATAAATAATATAAAAAATTATATAAGAAATAATAATTGAAAAAAAAAATTAAAAAAGTGTAGATATAAAATATAAAATTAAGTAAAACAAATTAAATGAATATAAAAATATTTAATTTTTTTTTTTTTTTTTTTAGCAATTAAAATTATTTCATAAAGCTAAACGATGGCAAAAATTAATTATACCGTTAATACTTTTCATAGCTACTATATCATTTTCAGTAACACATGGTCAAGAAAGACTCGATGGAGTAAGAAGAATAAAAAATATTATTGTTTCTAGCCTTGGAGACGTATTGCAATTTCATCAGTAAATGTAGGAGTACCATTAGCGTGTTTTTTACTCTGTTTTGTAGTAAGTAAAAAAAAAAAGAAAAAAAAAAAAAGTCAGGCTGGGCTGATGGGTGGTATGAACAAAGTTTACAAATAGGATTTATAAGTGTAATTTTATTTGGTTTAGGTTATTTTGGTTCATTATTTTTAATATTATTTTACGGTATCACATCGAATTCTTATTCTACTTTTTTTAAAATGGTTTTGACGCAACTTATTTCTGGCATGACTTCATATATATTTGCATTTATATGGAGATGGAAATTTTATACACTCGGTAAAAGTCCAATTGAAACTTTTGGAGAATGTACATATGTAAGATTTTGAAAAATTTTTTTTTTTTCAGAATTCTGCATGGTGGTTGTTTTTGGGTAATATAGAATTACTTCGTTTAGATTTGAATGATATTACAATAGGACCTGTCCCAACTGCATCACCGGAATTCCGTATATCGAATGATGAATATCTGAATAGTTTACAAGGTCATCTTGACCGTCAACGAAAACGTAAGAAATTATAAAAATTAGAAATAAAAATTTATATAAAATTTCATATGAAAATTAATACAAAAATTAAAAAAAAAATGTATTTAAAAATATTTTTTAATTTAAATATTAAAGTAAATATATAGTTAAAATCAATATTAGAAACTTGTATAAATTCAAAACTTATTGAGTATAAAAATTGATAGAGTAAAAAATGTATGATTAAAATTAATACAAAATAAGAATGAATATAAAATAAAAATTAATTTAAAAAATTCATTTGCAATAAAAATCAATATAAAAAAAAATTCAATATATAATAAGAATATATAATAAAAAATAATATATAATAAAAAATAATATAAAATAAAAAATAAAATAGAACAAAAAAATAAGATGTTATAAAAAATAATAAAAAATTAATTAATTTAAAATCTAAATTAAAATATTATATAAATAAATGTCAAATAAACATTAATGCGAAAAAGAATAAAAATCAAGAAATTGATCATGTAATTAATGTAGGTGATTATGGTCGAGGATGTTGTTGTTTTGGAGAACAAAGTTTAAGTTTTTTTTGGGCTTTATCAATAAAATATCTGATTCCACAATGTCTTATATGGACACTTTGTTATCAAATCAAACATATTTGCGATCAAATACCTAAACATAATCGACTTCACGCAAAGCTTTTTGGCTATATACTTAGGGATACAATGAGAAGAAATTCATACATAAAATATTGTAAGTTATTTTTAAAAAAATTTTCAAATAATTTTCTTTTTCATTGAATATTTTAGATTTATTGACGATGATGGGAATGATTTTTATATTCTCCATTGGATGGTTAATACCTAAGGTATGGGATGTGTTTTCTATTTTTTTAATTAAACTTTTTTTTTTTTAGTTATTTTGGTTTTTAGAACCAGTCAATAAAGTAACACATAAACGTGTATGGCTTGATTCATATGAATTAGAATCCCGTGAAAGAATTGCAGATTTGTTTGCATGTTTTGAAGAATTACAACCTCCATCAAAAGGACCCATAAAAAATTCAATGCGTCGACAAAAAATTTTTTCAGAATTAACATTAAATTCAGATTTTCCTGATAATAAAAACGGAATTGAACTAACTTTTAAGAATACTTATCATAGTAAAATTCATAGAAGATTTAGTGTAGATATTTTTAAGAGCTAAAAACTTTAAAAAATTTTATTTTCAATTTTTACAATAATTAAGTTTTTAATTATCTAAATGTAAATATCTATAAATATTTTATATTTTTATAAAATATAATTTCTTGTTATATTTTATAAAAATTAGAATTTTTCGTAAAACTCAGATTTTTTTTTCACTTAAATATAATATCATTTTTTGATAAAATATTTAAATAAAATTTAAGATAATCTTTTTTAATTAAACTTATTATTTGAAATAAATTTATTTATATTTTGACGAAAAAATTATTTTATTAATAAGGCTTGATATTTATTTTGAATATTTTACTTAATGAAATTTCATATTGTTATTTTAATTTTTTTTATGCTAACAAATTTTGCAATTTTAACAATAAAACATTGGTCTTGCTCGATGAGTCAAGGCTTGTAAACGTTTATTAGCAATCTCGAAAGCAGCACTAATTTTTTCAGCAGTAACTTCCATTTGAGAACCTCCATTACCCGATAATAATGAAGCTGAATCAAGAAAAACATTAACTCCCTGAAAATATAATAATTTCTTTGAAATTTCTTACAAGTTTTTGATTCATACATGAAGCAGCCATAAATTTTCCTCTTTCAGCTAATAATTTTGCATAATATATTGGTGCTGGTACCGATACAGCACGTTGACATCTACATATCGAAATAACTTAAAATAATTATTTAAAAAACATTATATTCTTTCATCTCAATAAAAAATAGTAAAATAAAAATAATAAAGGTAATTCATCATTACCTGCCATATAAATGACATTCTTGATAAGCAAAGAATGCCCAAAATGAAAGTGGAAATTTAGCTTTAATACCCAAATCATCTCTTATTATATAATAACGACATGGACGACTTGTTCCTTTTATTCCAGCATGTGATATTAAATAAAAATTTGGAAATTTTCCCGGATCAACACCATTTTCAATTAATAATGTTCCTGGACCTAAATTTTGATTAGGTGCTGTTGCTTGTGGATCAAATAAACGAACTGGATGATTTCTTTGTACAATTAATGCAGTTATATCTGGATGATTAAGTCCAGCATTTACATAACATCGATTTATAGCTTCAAGTTCTTTTATATGAACATCTTCCATTTGACTTTCTGATACACCTTCTCTTAAAACAACAATACGATTTGGCCATGAAGCCTAAAATACATAAAAATATGAATCATTATTTTTTATGACGTATTATTCATTACTTTTTATTTGATATCAATTTTTTTTATTTTATTAATTTTTATTACATGTAATATTAAACATTATTTATCATTGAATATTAATTATTATTTTTTATATTCAATACATCTATTTATATTAATTTTGATTACTAATTAATCATTATTTTTATTTAATATTAATTTTTATTTTATTATTACATTATTATTTATTACATTATTATTTATTACATTATTTTATTATTACATTATTTTATTATTACATTATTTTATTATTACATTATTTTATTATT
>JAPYZD010001713.1:0-29575 GCA_030522725.1 Ichneumoninae sp. B BG-2022a
CTACCTGTACGTTATCCGGCCCTGATCAGGCTGGCATCAGGCTCGCCTCATCTGAAGTGAGGATTATTTAGTCATGCTTCACGATCTGCACCTTATCAGCCCTGTTGAAAAGGTTCGATAGATACAGATTTAAAAAAAACCCTGTCGGAAAGCAGTAGGTTGGTATCAGGCAGCCTGATCCCTATTTCTGCTCGGGAAGCTCCGACCGTCCGTCTTCGCTCATGGCGTGCGATGAGATCTCGTGCTCCGAGCGATCTCTAGATTATTCTATCTTTTAATAAAAACACCGTTTCTCCGCTCTGTATTATTGGCGTTAATTATTCCTCAAGAACATTATACTGTTTTCTTACTGAACTACGATAAATACCAACCTAATGATATGCCAAAATTAACTGTCAAACGGCACAACACGACCGAAGTTACTTGTCGAACGACGCCAGCTTCAGACTCTTACAGCAGGTAATCGCATTTCTTAACCGCAACGATATATATATCGAAAATGCGAGTTATTTTAGCCATGGATGTTTTGAAGAGGGAAATGCCACGCTCGATCAACGTACTCGCAGTTTCTCCTATCTTTCAATTCACCAGCGATAGAAAAACGTTGTTCCAGCACCTACCTATCTGATGTAGGCGCCAAGTCTCGGTGTTACCACCATTCTTCGTGAGGTTCGCGAAGGGAACTTGAATACGTAACGACCCATGCGGCGCTGTCGCTGTCGCTCAACTTTGACGGGGGGCAATTTAAACTTCCATCGAGGTGCGATACTTCTGAATAATTCCATAAAAATTGACGATGCGAAAATAAAATTAAACGCATGGAGAAGGTAAGACCGCGGGGTATTGCGTTCTGTGAGGAACGCCAGTAGCTCCAACGTCATCGTCAACGGTACTTCGATTAAGGATGGACTTGTTTCAACACCGTTACTACAAACTGAACAAAACTTTGATGCGGCTCATTGGACAATGGCCGTATCAGAGCACACGTTCGAGACGCGGCATTGTCGCCATTTTAATTTTTCTTGGTATCAGCCAATTCGTACCCCTCATATTGGCTTTTGCTAAATATCGTCACGACTGGAGAATCGTACTGGATTGCATCATGCCGTGCCTTTTCTCGGCAGTTTGCACAACGAAGTTCATTGTTTTTATATGGAACCCGCAGAAGGTTGGTTTACATTTTGACAAAACTACAGTACGGTGCTGTTTATGAATGCCTGGACGATCTGAATGGGGTCGCTATAGGGGAGAGCGTGGCAAAATGGTACAGCGGGGCAAAACGGGATAACGAGAGAAAACGGAATTTTCCAATAACTTTTGGATGGTGGCGATGGTGATACGTGGGGCACAACGGGTTTGAAAGTCCGGTTGTATCGTTGGGACAAAATGGGGCGTCTAAAAATGATTGGAAAATCGAGTTTTTACCTCACTGTCTCATTTTGGTCCGCTGTGCCGCTTTGCCCCGGCCTCCCCTAGGAAAACTGACCAGGCATTCGTGAACAGCAGTGTACCCCTATAATCGAGGCTGACAAACATTATTTCGACATTAATGATTGTACTGTGACTGTGCAGACATTGAATATTGTATTGTGACATTGCAGACATTAAAGATTGCATTGTGACATTGCAGACATTGAATATTGCATTGTGACACTGCAGACATTAAAGATTGCATTGTGACATTGCGGACATTGAAGATTGCATTGTGACATTGCAGACATTAAAGATTGCATTGTGACTGTACATACATTGAAGGTTGCATTGAGATTTACAGACATTGGAGCTGTTGAATCGCATACGTACGGACTGGCGAACTTGGGCGCGAGATCGAGAAGTTAACATCCTTCACGAATACGCCGCCCAGGGTGGAACAATAACTGTTGCCTATACAGGTTCATAATGCCGCGTGCGGGGTGATCGAAAAGTTTAATAGATATTTACGTATTCATCGATATTATTGTGCAGCCATAATCTTTTCAGCTGTCTTCGTGTTCATGACCGAACCACTTGTACCGAAGATAATTGATGTTTTGCTAAGGAACGGTACCGAACCCGGGATATTTCCATTTCCACTGTACTACTATAATCTGAACATGCAGAAATATTATTTTTACATTGTCACGAACTCTTACGCATGCGTGTGCATAGCTGAGTGTGTCATAGTAGCCAGTGACGTTATGTTATTCCTTTACATTCACCACGTGTGCGGTGTTTTTAGCGCCATGGGGTGAGTGAATTGATTGTCAGTATGTCGTTAAAACAAAAACAGTGACTTTTCAACTTCCATCACCAGGCATAAATTGGAACGAATCTTGAATAATGGCACGTCAATGGGAAAAAGCGAATGGCCATACTCAGTGGGCAAAGAAGACATGATGGAGCTAGTGTCGTGCATTGTGAGACACAATGATGCTATTAAGTGAGCAAATTTTGACAATCTATCCGGTGAAACTGAGTAACGTTTATTGATAAATCCACTATTGCAAGGTACGCGGAACTCATCGAAGTGACTTACACATGGAGTTTCTTCTTTAACATCGGGATCGGCGTTGTTGCAATCGCCGCGTCTGGACTTCAGGTAAAAATGTGCGGTAATCGATGGCACAATCTTTGGAACTGATAATTTAACTGCCTATAAACTCAGATTGTCACAGGAACGAGCAATCTCGAAGTAGCTACGAAATTCACTATGCTTTTGTTGTCTGTCATGTTCCAATACTATGTAGAGTGTCATGCTTCCGAGATTCTTATGGATCACAGTACCGGTATTCGTTTTTATATGTAAGTAAACAGTGGAGGATCGATAGTGCGTCCTCGTTTAAAAAAATGTCCTCTTTCGCGCAGATACAACAGCCGATGGTACAAACTGTCGCTTAAGATTCAGAAGCTCCTGCCATTGATGACGATGCGTTGCGGCGTACCTTGCCAACTAACAGCCGGGAAAATGATTGTCATGTCCGTTAAAACTTTCGGGCAGGTAAGAACGATCGTTACTCTATTGACTCTGAATACAAAATTCCGCCCAGTCCGACGAATTGTTGTCGAAGTACAATTAATATATCAGTTTTGTATTCCAGATGGTCAGCACAGGCATGTCGTACTTTGCGCTTGCACGCTCGTTGCAGGGAATATAGACGTTATGTATACAGACTGAGCATTACAGCATGATCGTTTGGGTTCGTTCAAGATGCTTACGTCGTGAATTACGTCGATGACTTATTAATGATCCAATCAACAACGCATGATTTTATCATGGCGTTTGCTGTTGGCGTTACGTTTTTGTTGTATTCATATAATTGTCCACTTATGTGTCAAGCTCACCTTCAAAATAACCTTCCTGCTCAGCTGTCAGCTCTCAGCTCTCAGCTCAGATTGATCTGCACTATAAAAAAGTGGTATATATGAATAATGTAATCGGCATCGCATATTCCTGACGGACATTATTATCGAAGCGATCGTCTTGCATTCGTCATTGAAGTCGCAGTCTATGTTTATCTTAATCATAGATATGCTATGTTTATCGTCTTTTTATTCGATATAAAAACGCGAAGGTAATCATACGTTCGAGCGTTTGAAATATTACTTTGGAACTTACGGTACTGTCATAACTCATTATTGAATAAACAAATTTGTTGATGAAATAATTATTTTATTCTACATTTGATATTTTTCTTGTGCCAGCAATCGTATAAATTTCTTTGCACAACAATTATAGATGATACCTATAATCCCTGCATCGAGCGCACAAGCATTAAGTATGATAACGCTGTCTTACTTGTCTGGAATATAAAAACGAACAATTGTATTTCCATTGTTGTATTAATTCTACTTCGATGACGATTTATCTCATGCCACCATTTTTTTTCTTTAGCTAATCGTTAATTAAAGGACTCACTAGCCAGAAGCTTCTCATGGACATGACCATTATTTTCCCAGCTGTAAATTGGCAAGGTTTGCTGCAGCGCATGATCATGAATTGTAGAAGTTTCTGGGCTTTGAGCGATAGTGTGTACCATTGGCTGCTGTGTCTGCCGGGAAGAAGCATTTTTTTTATAAAGCAACGCCGCCAGTCGTTTGCAGATTGTACTTACATATAAAAGTGAATACTAATACTGTGATCCAGCACTGTTTCCGAAATGTGGCACTCTATGTAGAAGTACAACCATATGCTCAACAGCAATATTATGAATCTTACGGTTGATTGGGGATCGTTCATTCTCACAAGAATCTAAATTAACGAGTACTTTGTCTGTGAATACGGAAAGATCACTCATCATTCGTCGCAACTCTTACCTGAATTCCTATTGCGTCGAAAAGAAGCGCCCCAAATCCGACGGTAAGAAGGAATGTTCGAGTGTAACTTGCCGCGATAAGATCGACATATCTGATAACAGTGGATTTATTAATGACAGTTTATTAATAAAAGTAGTGCTAGATCTTTTTTCAACTATCTCACTCGATAGTATCGCTGTGTCTGTTGATGCACTTAGCTAGGACTGCCATGTCCCTATGGTCCTGCACATATCGGGCTTCTTTAGTTTCCACTGATGTGAAGTCATTCCCAAGTAGTTCCAGTTTGCGCCTGACGGTTTCAGTCGAGACTTTACTATGCTTACTATCTGGGTTACTACTGTGAGTATTCGTGAGGGTCTGTGAGTGATTGTCAGTTTTTATGGGAGAGTCCGGTGATTTTGTACTTTATTTTTAAGTGCATGATTCATAATAACTCACCGCAACGCTGCAAATATACCACAAGCGTGTTGGGTGTAACAGATTAACATAATACTGTGGGTTGCTACAACCAACATTGTTACGAATATGCTCACGTAAGAATACGCAATAATGTAAAAGTAATATTTTTGTATGTCGAGATGATAATAATCAACGGGATAGGGAAATTTCCCGAGCTCAGTGCCGTTCTTCATAAGAATGTCGATTACTTTCGGTATGGTGGGTTGGGTCATGTACGCAGATTGGCTTATAATACCCATGGCTGCACATACAATATCGACAAATTTATAGAGTATTTGTTGACCTTTGAAGTAACCCCACCATTGTCGATTAACCTAGATAGCAGATTGTCATTTTTCTTCCCGCCTCAGCATATTGGTGAAGAATGTTGACTTCTGGATCCTGAGCCCACCCGCGCCAATCCGTACGAATACGATTTAGCAATTTTATTGTCTGTTCGAATAGAATATGTATTCATTAGTGTATCATGATTGATTGACTCGCTCTCACCTAGTTTACAATCGTTGTGTAATTGTCAAGGATGGCACTAACCTTCTGCCCGTGCACCACGAAACCGAGAGATTTTGTAAGGTAAACTATACCGAAAATAATTGGTGGAGCGCAATCCAGGATAATTGTCGGGTTATCACGATGTTTCACGAGAGCCATGAACAAAGGTACGATTTGATTACTGCCGAGAAAAATTGAAGCAGCGAGAAAGACTCCTCTGGCACCCATACTCTGATACGGCCAATGTCCAATGAGAATCATCAAGATTTTATTTAATCTGTAGTAACGGTGTTGGAACAAGTCCATCGTGTCCCGAACTACCTTCACCGACGGTGTTACATTTTCTACTGCCATCAGCAGAACACAAAATGCCCCGAGCTTGCCTTTCCACGCGTTTTATTATTCTTTTCTTAGCATGGCTTTTTATGAAATTATTTTAAAGTATCATACTTCGAGTGACGCTTAAATTGCTCTATTTCACGTCAAAGTTGAGCGACGTTGAGGCGAGGGTGTATAGTCTCCGCCCCCATGCGCGCCGCTACTACGCATTCGAATATCCCTTCGCAAGTTGTACAAAGTAATTTAATAAGCGTTGTGTCTCGATGTTACATAGAGGCTTGCTTAGAAAAATTCTTTTATCACACCCAATTTAAATATAAGCATTTTTCGTCTCTGGTCTGAAATGAGAAGGTGCTCGACGTAAAGGTGAAATGGTTCGATTCCGCCTTTCGACGTTGCTGTATCTGAGTGACGAAAACGTAAATTATTGATGAATCGGCAGCAAAGGAAGGGAGTTCGTGGATGTGGGGAAAGCGGTGGAATTGTGAGAAGGTGTGCAGTCGATATCAGTTACGTCCGTAGTGTCAAAATGTATGCATCGTTGTTACACCTGAGAAAGGGATGCGTTATAGTATTTTTTTATAAGATCATTAGAGACGAGCTCAATGACAAGTGGAAAGAAGTAAATTTGTTCTATAATTCTTGTCCAGGCAAGATGTATCTAGACATATAATTTTGCTTCATCATAGAAGAAGCTTTTTTCATTCATTCGTCATCCTTATGGATACTAGTTTAATAAGAATTTAATTTATCAAAATGATCTAATTCATTTATTCACCAGCAGTCAACAAAGTTGATCGGCATGGAAGCTATTCTTAATAGAACGTTCATTAATTATCGGGGCGTAATTCTAGCCACGATGATGGGAACAAAATACATCCAATAGAGTGCGCGCGTGTATTCACACGCACACGCGTGCACACATGGTCATATTATGCCCGCATTATGCCGCGAAACGTCAAAAAACAACATGCCGCAGGACATTTTCTCTAATTTTGAGGGTAAATATTTTCAGATTAGCATATGTGACAGCGGTTTGGCACTTAAGGTAAAGGGGCCACTTTCTGACACGATACCAGTTTGTGACAGGGTTACCTCTAGCATAGTCGGCTCCCCCCACCTTTGATATGCAGCTAATGGGTAGCGCGCGTTCGGGGGTTTACAAACTGCGACTCTTGATCCTCCTGTCCGAAGAAGGTGTCACCCCCCGGGTTTTCGTAGCACATGGAATGGAATTCAGAAATGTGAATTCCTTTCCATATGTTATATCTTCGGAAATTCGATTTTCATAGCGTATAGAATGAATTGCCACATGCTGTGAACCACTTGATTTATGCGAGCGTGAACCAACATAACCACTAGTATATAATATAATAAATAATATAATGAATATTATAATGAATAATGTAATTAATAATATAATGAATAAAAATGTACATTGCTTACTCACGATTTACAATCGCTGGCGCTGATGTCTTACCGTCGCTCGCTGAGTAAAGGGCGTTGAATGGAGCGTACTCCAGCGACAAGAGGCCAGGGTTCTTTACTCCGTCCCGACGTCGCCGCACCACCAAACCGGCTGTTTCGAGAGACCGACTTACCAAATCGAATGATCCGGTATATCGAGAGACAAATATACATTGCACCGTCGTCCGTGGATTACAGGAGCAATTAAATAAAAAATTTTGGAATAAACAATAACTCAGGTAATGGTGGGGTAAAAGCGTTACGGAATCGATAATGCAGGTCCCATTAATACTTATAACATATTTATTTCGTAATATTTTAGTAATATACCTTCTTATTGTAGACATATATTTATATGTATGGCAGCATATTATTATGACATTGTATATTATAGGTGAGGTGACTGATAGAACGATCCTTCTACGATTTCTCTCTTTTTCTCTCTCTCTCTCTCTCTCTCTCTCTTTCTCTCTTTCTCTCTCTATCGTCTTTTCTCTCACTCCCACAGTTTGCTCTTCACACGCGAAGTCATGTTACATTAATATTTCTCTATATACGCACTTCGTTATAATCCTGTTATTCTCCTGTTAATATGTTTTTTTAATGTTTACTTTTTTTCGCATTTTTTCAATTAATTTATAATTCACTATGCACACATTCATTTTCGCACGCTAGATCGTACTTTTTTTCCTTTTTTTTGGTTTCTTTCTTTCTTTTTCTTCTCCAGCATTTATAATTTATATATCTCCCGGGATTCCACGGCCACTCGAGTGTCAAGCGTTCGTTCAGTGTCCTCCACTTTTCTCGTAGTCTCCTCAAATTTTTATTTTTTTTGTTGTTTCTAAAAATGATTTTCAAAAAATTATAAACCACGTTCAATCGATCGATCGACGCGTATATAAGAGACTCAACGATCTCGCGAATGTTTCGTTTTATGTTCATAATATAGCCGTCGCACCTTTACGTGGCCTTGAAAAAAAAAATGTTTTTATTATTGATTTACTTTGGCTCTATGCCTGTGTCGATCGTCTCTCGATTAAATGATAGGGTAATAATTAATTAATGCATTGACCTAATCGCGCGCGCGCGGGCTCGACCGGTGCCCCCGCGACGCTTCGACCACTGGACGCTCTAAACCATTGTTTTTATAATATAAATATCCATAACATTATCTCATTTTTACTTGTCTAGTTAAAATATTCAATATATATTTCATATATATATTTTTTTTCGTATATACTCTAATAACGATAATGCAACGTCTTTAATTTATTATACTTTGCAAATTAGAAAAATATTCGTATAGGGGCTACCGTGACCGCGTCTCGTGACGCGTAATGTAATTTAATGTATTGTAATTCCGAGCGGCCAACATAAAAGGGTTGTCGCGGCGGGGAGGGGGGAGGGGGAGGGGTGGGGTGTTAAGATCTTCTATAACGCGTCGTCCATTCATCGCGCAATATGATTCGCTAAGTGAAACGTTAAAATTTCCTCGTAATTACGCCAGCAATCACGGTGGCATATCATTTGTCGCGAGGCTATCCCGACGTCCCTCTTGCTCAACATTAACTATACTACAAGGACGAGAAAAAACAATGAACAATATCGTCTACTGTTATAACAAGATTCAATATAATTGGGACTAACTCAGATTACGAATCGATTTTAATTTTACTACGTAATCATAATAATTAATAATAATAATAATAATAATAGTAATAATAAACGAGAGTCTGGTAACCGGCATTGAATATACTAGAAGCAAAAACTTCCAACTATGGGATAAATAATTTTCTTGAATTACAAAACCATTATGTTATTAATGTAAAATGAAAATTATAATTTGCATTGACTAAGAACGTTTGTGTCTAACGGTAATTGTCTAGTAGTAAATCCGCAAATATTCGTGAAAATTGACTGAACTCTTTAGTTTGCTGGACGAGCGATCATCGACCGACCGATCACGTTTTTGTTTGATTCACGTTCGTTCATCTTCGACGATTGAAAAAAATTATAAGTTATCAATCGAATTTGGGGAGACCGGTCTCGGGCGGATCTCCGAGCACCCTGTCCATTCGTCGAGACTCGCGCTCTCGCTGACACGAGGTACGCACACCTCCAATTAAATCACCACCGTGTATAAATAGCACCGTTTCCAAAAAATTCCCAGTCAAACTGCGTGCTCATTTTCCAAGAGTCTTTGCGCCACGACCCGATCGTCCGGGATCTAAAAAAAAATGATCATCCTTTTATTCGAAAGATCAGCATTTTTTTTTCTGATTTTAAGAGTCGAGTCGTACACAAAGACACGGATACACGGTTACAATTACAATAAAATCTACATTATAAAAACAATCAACGGAATAACGGTAATAAATAACTAAAGCCAGGAAGCTCGTGCTGGTTTCCCATTGTTTATATACATATATGTAATACATGTATATATAGCTTGCGCACGGTATCCTGTACAAACTTCCGGGCCCTATAAATAACTATATAGTTTACGTATCATTATACGTCCGATTTTCAAAATTTCACGCGGCACTGTTGTGTGTGTGTGCGCGCGCGCGTGTGTGCATGTATGCATGTATGTATGTATGTATGTATGACTGTGTGTCTGTGAAGGGTGGATATTTTTGTTACCTTTTTAACGTTTTTTGTTTTGTTTTCTGCTTGTCATTTTTCTACAATATTACACGAACGCGAGACGGAGACGATTGACATTGGAACGATATCAAAACGAGATACCTTTTAATTGATCGGAGATAATTCGGCTCCGTTCGCGTCTCTCCCGTTATCTCCTTAGTGACTTTGGTTCGGGGCAGAGCGTCCGGTGGTCAATGGCTGTCACGAGCGCCCCGCGATGGATTAATATCTGAGTTGTTATAACAAATTGTATCGTCGATACCGTACACCGCTTTACAAAAATTCACCTACGTTGCGAATAACGTTTGACGCCACATTTTTTTTTACTTCTCCAAACATATTCGCGAACACTTTTACATCCCTTTCCTACCGTAACATTTCTTCTCCTGTTTCCGTTTTAATTCTTCGTACTGACCGCATATTCCTTGTTACGTCTTTTACCTTATCTTTATCTCGTTTCTTGTCGTTTCCTTTTTTTTCTTTGTAAACCTACAAACGTGGTAATTCATACGTAAATACTGATAGATATATTTGTCTCCGAGTCGGTAGCTCCCGACAGCAACCAGATTTCTTTTTTTAAATTCTTTTTCTTATTTTATATATTTATAATCGCGAATTTCTCGCACATCCGGCGTTTATCTCCCTCACTCTCACACCTTTTATAACACGGGTGGAATAATATTCCTCGCCGCTATTGTGGTGTGGTGTCTGGTGTCTGGTGTCTGGTGTCTGGTGTCTGGTGTCTGGTGTCTGGTGTCTGGTGTCTGGTGTCTGGTGTCTGGTGTCTGGTGTCTGGTGTCTTGGTGTCTGGTGTCTGGTGTCTGGTGTCTGGTGTCTGGTGTCTGGTGTGAGTGAGTTTTCTGTGCTTCATCAATTCTCATGCTGAGCAGCGGCTAGCTGAAACCCCAGTCGCCACACTCAATGTACATATTACATTTTTTTTCTCTATTATTATTTGATCCGTTAAACGAGATCCCGTTCAATGCCTCTTCAGATTTATAAAAGCATTTCGATAACAGAACGAGAATCAATTTCTACGAAGGAGCGGAGATTCGTACCACGAAACGTTTTTGTTTCATTCCCGAATACGTTCATGCCCTTTCGAGCCACGGACATCGTCTCCTCTCACCTCTAATCGTTTCACAATCTCATATATATATATTTTTAATTTCATCTCCAAACATCGCTTCAATCGCTCTACTACGACCAACGATCATTCACGTAATTATCTATATATAATTGTATTATGTATAAGTATAGTACAATTGTTTCTTCTTTTTTCCACAACAGGATCGAGCGCGAGGGCTGGCGAGGGGATTTACAGAGATCTATGATGGCGCAGCCACTTTTATCTACGTTCGTACTTATCTAAAAATGGTTTTTCTACAGGGTTCTCACGCGCTTGCATTCACGGTACATACTCAAGGTGATGAAGATCGGCGTGATAAATTTACAATAATTATGTCGAGGCCGCGACGAGGTGATTTCGCGATTTCTCTCTATCGTCGTTTCGACTCCGTCGTATCGCTCAAATTCTACCGCAAATTATTCTTTTTTTTTGTGTTTTTATTTAAAAAATTATTTTTATTTCGTGTCTACCTTTTAATTAGGCCAATCGACCGGATGTTCAGTCAACCAATGTGTTTTCGTGTGACAACGATAAAAAAGAAAAATATCATTACCAAAGGACGCATCTACTGTTACACGCGTACAATATTATAGTACATGTCGTTTCGTCAAATACGAAAAATTATTTCGCCGACAAGGTCCATGATACCAATTGGATTTTTCATTATTACGAAAAAACTTATTCGTCGTAACGCTCGAACTTGGATTTTAGGCTTTCGTAGCCTCACATATATTGCTCGTATCCGCGAGAGTTTTAACATTTTACATCTGTTATCACCGGAGCGTTCATAATCCGCACACTATTCGCGTTTCATTAGAAAATAAATCCTATCTCGTTAACAACATGTTATCCGATAGCTAACAGGTAGAGTTTTAACTACTAGGTGGTAGTTTTTTTTTACATCCTATTCGCGATCGCTTTCTTGTCGTTTTTTTTGTTTGTTTTTTTTAATTTCTTTACTTTATTTTAGTTTCTCCTTTTCCATATCACTCTCAATCGTTCTGTGCCACCCCGCCTCTACATATTTTTCACTCATGTAAAAAGCTACGACTCGACGAAAATAAAGACAAAAACAAAAATAAATGGATATGTTCGAAACTGAAGGTGCGTCTCTCATGTGACAATGACTCCGTCTCTTTTGTTTTATGCTTGAATTACGCATAAAATATTACTCTTTGTTTAATTGTTTTTTTTTTGGTTTTGTAGTTTTTACTCTTTGATAATGATAATGCATGATACGTGTGATGATAAAAGTTTAAACGTCGCGCCGATTTATATTTCAGCTAAACTCTCCATGATTGTTTCGTAATCGGCTATACTAAAGACGTCAAAGCGTGTGATGCTCATACGATTTCTCACATTCGTAACCGCTAATATATCGTTAGGATTTTTTGTTTGTGTTTAAGAGGCCCGTTATTGTGTCTTGTGTTTGTGTGTGTATCTTTGATTTCTCACATTACTTGCCGTTCTTATCTCACTTGTCTATGTAAACGAAAACAAAATCCACCTCGTGCAGTAGGCCCTTCATCGCTTTTAATTTTTTTTTTTTTTGCTTTACTTTTGCCTATTTTTCTTTGCCGCTTTGCGATAAAATTCCCTAATAGGAACGCTGCCTACGTGATATGTGGAGACAATCTAATACTATCCAGCGATAGTCTTTACTTTCTTATCCAGGATAACTAGATAAGCCGTTGAGCCTCTTGATCCAAATTTTTTTTTCCTCGACTTCACTCGCTTCCGATTTTAATTATCATTCTTTTTTGTTTTAAATTAACTCGAGATCCACCGATCACTTGTTTTGCCACCGGGCGAAGGTCGATATGTGTCTAATTGAACGCTCTGTTAAATCGATAATTTCACTGTCGCAAACACGATCAGCTCGGTTCTGATACAAACAGCCGCTCGAACGATCGATCCTTCGCGTTTATAAGTACTTTTACTATATTGGTTCCTCTGGAGGATGATGGCCAACAATCTTTTCTCTCACGCTCAATCATTCATCACGTTTCTATATTTTGTTTTTTTTCTATGGTGAAAGTTAACGGATTCACGGGAAAACTCGAGGGATATGTGTTCGGAGCGTCATTGGGAAGAGGCACGCGTTTTACAGAAGCCGTGATAAATGCTCTAATAAATTCGCGTGTAATATGTAACATGCGATGTTTTTTTTTTTCATTATATTTAGTACAGTACGTATCGTATCCCTATAGCGGATAATTTTGAGAGCCGTCGTGCGGGACACTCGTGTGGGCATAATGTTAACGTCCCTCATTTTTTCCTTTTTTTATGTTCCTTCGATCATTCGCTTTATCGAAAAATTCTCAACGATAAGCGACCAGAAGTTTTCGCACGTGGAAAAGACGAGTGTACGCTGCGCTTACAGCCCGGTGAAGAGAAATTGATTCCAATGCGATTGTGAATAAAATCATTTTTAGTATGTTTCTTTTTTGCGATTCGTGTCAAACAATTTACATCCACGCACATATTACTTGTTTAAATTCGAACGTTTAATTTGTTTCAATCGATTTCTCTTCAGCGACCATAAATTTTCGTGAATTTCAACTCGCTCGATTTCTTTTTTTTCAATTGTAATCATTCAATCTCATGTAATTTTTTTTCTTCCTCCATCTCGCTCGCTCCTTCACTTTGTATATGTTTGTGTTATGTGTGTGTTCGTTTATAACTTTAGAAACGTTTCCGTATGACAAACGTGGTCCATGGTACTTATTGTAGTACATAATATCGTAAACGTAGTGCTACACGAGCTTTCGAGGGTATTTCGCCGCGAGCCGAGGGAGTGCTCGAGGTTTTTTAAATTGCTTTTTTTTTTGCGTCAATTCGACGTAAAAGGCCCCGCACAAACCCTCGTCCCTTCCATCGTTACGTGGTGCTTTTTTTTGCTATTAGTTGTTAATCTTATGGCTTGTTTCTCTCCTCGAAATTATACGGTATAATTTAACTCGATAAACGTCGATTGCACGCGATAATCGTCAGGTAATGCAAACATCACTTACACGTTAAAAAATTAGATTTGTATATGATTTTCATGCGCCGAACTCGCTCGCCCACTTGTCGTTTACTTTGTTTTTTTTTTAATTCTTTTTCTCATTTTGGCTCACTTTTTCTCAGTTTTAATCCAGAAATTATCAGAGTTTAACATTTTGTTTTCTCTTATTCAACCCTTCTTTTCATTGCCCATTGTCACTCTTTCGTACTTTAGGAGGATTCAATTCGATTGTACAACGTAACGAATTGAAAGTGTGCGCTCAGAAGACCCTAACAATAAAAAACACCTGTCGACTGATCGAAACGCTTGAACCCTGTTGCATTTTTGTTTGTCCTATTAGTCGAATTGCATTCGTCATTAAAATCATTCGAACTTAATTTTTTTTTTTTGTTTTGAAATTGATAAATGTTCCACGTTTCGATCAATCGATCGCAGGTATAATAACAGTCAATTTATAAAATTGCGGCAGTGTGCTTCCTCGTGTTATTCGATAATTCTTCCTTGACTGTCTTGCTTCCCAAACTCACTTGTTCTTTCTCTCTTCCTAATTACCTACGACGAAATAATGCATTATTAAACACACTACGATTATTTATCGAATTTCGCCGGACTTGCGCCGGACACCCGAAAGCGTATTTCATACACTCTGTCTCTCGTGAAGCTCCTCGACAACGACTTAACTGGAAAACGAGCGGTTTAAGGGAACAATAACATTACACAATATAGCGTCTCGTATCGCGGGACCATCGAGAAGCGGGTTCGTCATGTCGGGGTCAACGAATAATAAACATTGCCGGACGGTGTCGAGTATTTTCGCTCGAACCGCCCACACAGTCGGGAGACAGTCACGAACTTACGAACCGGGGGGGAGGGGGGTGGGGGTAATTCGAATTAGGTCAATTAATCGATCAATTAAGCTATACGAGTTATGGTACACTGATCTCTATACAATATACTATAATGGTAATCGTTATTATTTTCTACCGTAAATGTTCATCATTTCTCATCGTCCCCTTCCGGATAAATATACTAACTGTGCGAATCGTATAGTGTTATTATATTACAATCAAAGTGTTACGGAGATTCGGTGACGCCCTCGCAACGCGCACGACCGATCGTCCGCGCTCTCGCACCGTCGTTTCGCGAGATTTTAAGATTAATTTTTTTTCAAATTCAAATAGCCCGCTCCGCGCATGCGCACCGCTCGATCGTGCGCATGAGGCTCACGCGACTTTAACGTTAAGGTTTTACTTTAGATGCATAATAATACTGGCTATTACTGGTTAAAGGGTAGCGGTTCTTTTGGATTTGCTTTTCTCAACATGCTTTCTTTTTCTTTGTTTTGTTTCTTCCTCCTCTCCTATAGCATTTAATCCTCAATTAATCTCATAATGTCGTAATTATTATCGGTTTTTCGGTGAGTTCACACGGCGTTTCCTATTGTCACACATACAACAATCGTGGAGTTTCACATTTATATTAATTGGTTTAGTGTCTGTTTGTATGGTTTTTTTTTCTTCTTCTTTTCTCTTCCGTTCACTCATTCCACTCCACCTCTTGAATGTATGAGTTCGTCGTACGTAATATTACGTATATACATCGTATCGGTATGCTCAGTTTATGTATATATTTATATATTGTTTTTTTCTCATCCGTCTCACACTCTCGGACGTAGTTAATCGTTAGTTTAGTTATCTCCTTCTCGCGTCTCTATTTCTCCCATGTTCGCCTGTCAATTCATTATTTTTTGTTTGTTTGTTTTTTTATAATTATTTGTTCTTTATCCTATAATTGTTGTTTAATCCGTTTAGTAGTCGTGAACGAGGGCTAGTTAACGCTATTAATTAATAGTTTTTATCAAAAGCACATGTATATCGTCGCTATTCTACATATGTATGTATAATATCTATACATAGTATATATATATATATATGTATATATATATATTGTATATAAACTGACTATTTATGTATGCCACTTTGGTTCGTGTTCGCGTTATTGTTTCATGTTTTTCTTTTTTTTTCCTTCATTCTTATGTCAATTTTTTATCCCCATCTTCAACGCGCCACAATATTTTCGACCGTAATGTATTTTGTGTGATTCGTTTCTCATTATCGTATGAGTGTCCGTATATTATTTCCATCCCTTCGTTGAATTATTTTTTTTTCTAAGATCGTTCGTTTTATTAGTCACCCGAAGAGACCCTAAGCTCTCTACTCATTCCGCCCGGATTATTCTCTCGGTTAAAATGGAGATTGGATATTGATAAAAAATAAATAATAAAAAAGTAAAAAACATCTGGGCCTTGCACTTGGTAGAAAATTAATTACTTTAGCGTAGGAATTTAATCCCCATCGAGATTGCGATTAATTCGTGAAAAAGTATTAGAGCGTATACGTAGAATACAATTATTAGGTTGGAGTTGATTCGATCATTGGGAGGTCCTCGAAGAGACGGAGATTTTTCGTATAGAAATTGTAAAAGAGTTTTTGTCATTTTTCTTTTCATTTTCTTTTTTTTTTTTTACAAAGGTGAGAAAAAGCCACCATTGCGGGAAGCCCGCCGGGAGCTTCGGCTTATTACAAAAATCGAACGCGTATTCGTGTTAAATTGACAATAAAAACGCATATATAGAATACAAGGATCCCCGTAGATCTCGAAATATCTCGCGCCTCTCGCCAAATCGCTGACAATTGGAGCGTATCAATATTGTTTTTTTTATTATAATTTGTTTTAAATATTTTGTAAATCATTCAATCGGTCCTCGCGACTCGAGTAAATATACCGTTCGAAAAATTACTGCGTTTCAGACTGGCGTGTTACGTACGAAAATGGTATAGTGTATAATTAGAAAGGTTTTTTTTCGAAGGAGTAAATTCTCTTTAGTAGACGAAAGCGATGTCGAAAAATTATCTTCAACTGGCTGCCATTAACAGTCAATATTGGTTAATTATAACAATTCGTAATTATAAAGGATGTTAGAGGACATCGGCGAGCGAACTCCTGCTTTTTTTTGTCTTCTTATTTTTGGCATATATAAGTGTTTCGTGTGTGTTTCGATCGAAATAATTTCAGTCCCTTGATTCATCCTCGTTCTATTTTCTCTCGCACACTCCGCACGGTTTCTCCCTAATAGTTTTGTTTGTTTGTTTTGTTTCTCTTGTTTTTCTCGTACAGTTTATAATGTATTTAGTAATATTTGTCTATCTGTTGTTCCTCGGTTAATTCTCGTCCGTGAGTTTTCTTAGATCGAACGCGAATCAACAGCAATTATAGCGTTATGTTTATAATCAGCAATTTGGGATTAAGAGTAATTGCGCTTAGCGACGTGATCGTCGTCGCTCGCCTCGGCGTCACCCTCGACCCCACGTTCGCCTTCCTCGATGTGCGACGGATGGCCCTCCTCCGTGTCGACGCTGCTCGTCGGCGTTATCTGCTCCATCGTCGTCGTGGTCGTCGTCGCTGTCGTCGTCGTCGTCATCATCCCGTTACCGTTAAATCCGTGAACGTCTCGGGACGCGCACGATCCCTTGTTAATCGGCTCCGGCGAGGCTGACTCCTCACTGCTAGGTGAACCGGGTGACGAGACTATCACCTGCGCACACATACGTTCAACCGTAACCACCCCGAACATCAGACAAGGACTCTTCGGGTACACTCGAAAGAATTTCGTCGGGAATATATATTTTTTTTTCCTAGTTACGCGACGACGATCGATTTACTCGCTTCTTCACTAATCGACTCACTGTGGTGGTTGCATAGCGTTTTCCTAAATAAATCATCGATCGAATCTAATCGGCTCATCGATACAGGCTGATTCAGATAAAACTACGGTTTTATGGCAATGTATAGGACGTACGATTTTTTTTAACGGGGATGATAAAAATAATGTGAATTCTCATATGTACACTGTAAAAAAATACATATGAGATGTAATGTAGCGGGTTGGAAGTTTTTAGCCAAAAACTGGTATATTAAATTTCATGCACAGTCGTGACGAAAAATTAATGTTTGGTGTATTAAAAATATTAGAAGGGCTTTATTTTTAATAATTGACTTTAATTTTACTATATGAGTACTTTAATTGGAATAGTTTACTTTTGACTGAAGGACTTCTTTTGAAGGTCGATGGCTAATTGGCAGCGTATATGTAACCTAAGTCTGTTATGTATCCGAAAAACTGTTCCTTGTTATTCACTGTCACTAAATTGACTACGACTGCTACTTCTACTTTACTTTAATTTCAATGATAATATATATTAATTTTTCATCACAATTCATTAAATTTAATGTATCAGTTTTTACATAAAAACTTCCAGTCCGGGACGTTAAATTTACAATTTTTTTGTACAGTGTATATAATATGAATTTTTATATTATTTTAACATGAATCTTTTAGCAAATTGTTTATATGTTGATCATTCATATCTTCACGATAAAAAACAATTGTAAATTTAATGTACCGGACTAGATTTTTTTATGCGGCAATATTCACATTCAATTTAATGTACAATTGTGATGCAAAATTAATCTACTTATAACTTAAATTACCGAAAGTAAAGAATTTCTGATGTTTTTAATATACTGAACATTAATTTTTCATCACAATAGTACGTAAAATGTAATATACCAGTTTACGGATAAAAATGTCCACTGCCAGTACTTTAAATTTCATACGAATAAAAAAAAAATGTTTTTCGTGAGCGTCTGAGCTTCGATTGAATCGCTCACATCTGAATCGCTCTGTACACACGACCGGTTTAACGGACGGGGACAAATATTTCGAGGCGTGCTGCAATATAACGCGGATACCCAACCAAACTGTACGACCACACCAATCAATGTACAAAAATTTCACACAATGCATTATAAAAATGTAAAAAAAAAATGTCAGCATGCCTATGATTAGATTTGGAATGGAGGTGCGAATGTTTCCCAAGGTGGCGAAGGAGCCATGCGACAGTCGAGCGTGGTGAAAAAGCATTAAATTTTTAATAATTTAATTTCTTTAATAGTAGAGTGGAGAAACGGGGTCGAGTCAAATGAATTCGTTGTAGTGTGCTTAGCAGCAGCGGTACGGAGAAAGATAACGGGGACGAAAAATTATAACAAGATGATACCTGTGCAAGAAGCGGCGTCTCTGTGCTGTCAGCGGTTTGGTAGAGCCGGCAATTTGCGCTTGCTCTGAATACGTGCGACAAAAAAGAAACAGAACGAACAATTGAGAAATACAAAATTAAATAGTTGTAAAGGTATCTGATGTCTTTTTTTTTCTTACGGTTCCCCATTACGTTAAAGATACTCGGAAAGTATATATAAAAAAAAATATAAGAAACAAAACAGTGACGAAACGCGCATGATAAATAATAGAACGTTTGCGATACCAATTGCCGCATGGGAAAGATTGTCCTACCAGCACGATAAATTATAAGTGAAGTCATCGAAATACTCATCACACGTGTCCGTGTGATTTTTCTTTCGTCAGACGCGTCTTTCCCTTTGGTGAGCTTGCGACGAGGAATTAACAAGTGAACAGTAGAAGTAGAGCGATTTGTACACACAGAAATCATGCACACGTTTTGTTTGAAATCTTTATCCGGATAGTCCGGAGTGGCATGGAGATAATGAGGATGATGATGATGATGCTGTTTTTTATTTTTGATGGTGTAATCTTTATTTTGCGTTTATTTGAGCAACAAAAAATCGGTAGTTTCACGTACCTGTCGTGGCTTGACCGGCGGTGGAGGACGAATGGTGGGTGCGAGTACCGCGGGGATTGAAGTGGGGGGCTGATGATGAAGCGAGGGTGGCTGCTGCCAAGGCAGACCTTGGCGTCCCAAAGTTCCCTGGTGCACCTGTTGCTGCTGCACTTGCTGCTGCTGCTGCTGTTGCTGCTGATGCGGTTGCTGCTGTTGCTGATGAAGATGATTGCTGGAGCTGCTGCTGCGCACGACTTGTGGCGTAACTCGAGGGAGCGTTGAACCGGCTGAAGAAATCTTCCGAACTGTCTGTGAAATGAGTCACTGATTACTCGGCCCTTACAAATTAGTTTTTATAATGATACACTTTTTCTTGTTAACCCCTCACGCGGAAACCAGACACGCAGCGACTGTCGGTAGATCGGCAAAGAAATGGCCCTTGGCCGAAATTTCGGAGTGCGGCCCTAATCGGACCTGACAATTTCTTTCAAGCAGTTAAAAACACCTTAAACCAACCCAATAAATAGTTGTTCGATTCCAATAAATATTTCCTCAACACAAATACATATTTATTCAGTTCTTATAAATATTTAATTCGAACGAATGTTTATTTATGGGGCTTTGCCAAGGTGTAAAATTATCAATAGGTATGAAATTAATATAAGATAACTGTATAAATATTACCTTTGTCAATAAATCTCCTTTACTACTGCTACTTATTTCATTTAAATAAAATTGTCATTTACCGGGCGAACGTCAGGCATTAAAAATACCGCGGTGTGAATTTTTTCTCTTAATTCCTTCCGGCTATCGCTTCTCCGGGCAAGGCTATGACTAAAATTTTCTCATGTGCTTAGATTGTCTCTCATCACGTTACTCACTGTCGCGCGCATATCTATTGAATGTTAAGTCTTTATGAACTTTTATAAAAATATCTTCACATGTTAATACATTTGCGAAATTTGTATCTATTGTAAAAAGGGCTCGTCCCGTATATGTTAATAAATACATAAATAAATAAATAAGTAAATAAATTCCAAGTCAGTACGTTCGCGAGGAACAGAGAAAGTCTCGGCGTACCGCGAATAGCCGTTTCAATTTGCGTCGCGCAGCTCCGTCGCGTGAGGGGTTAATATTTATCTCGTGTAATAACAGTGTTGAACGCGTCGACGAAAGTATACGCCCGATTGGCGTGATAAAATTTCAATCGTCTACAACGGTCCGAGATTAACATAATAATTCCATTCCTCTCATCATCTACACTAATTGCGATCTAGCATCACTTCTCTACACGTTTAATATATCAAGCATTTAATATTTAATATAAATGTTTAGTATACACTAAGTATACGCGTAACTATTATATCATCAATCTGTACCGTGTGTCACGAGTGAAACTTTATCCTTCGTCCATTTCCAATCGGCGCAAGTTACGAGGTCGGTGACGCCGAGTCGCGTCAACGCCTCGTCTCGAAACCCGCCCGAAGATGAGAGCTCTTCGAGCCTCTCGGGGTCGTCGTTGTCGTGGTCGATCCATGGAAAACATTACCTGACTTCACCGGCCATATTTCGAGGAGATACTTTAGTACGGCTATGGGCTGTTGGAAGTCGAGGGGAGGAGCCGTGTCTTCCGCGTGAAGCATCAAAACGGGACCGAAGCAAACCGCCAGACTGGCCGGCGACATCTTGTTGCATTGGGACACGACCATGGCCAGATGATTCAACAGATATATCAGAGTACACTGTGGCGAAATCAAAGAAACGACGTCAGTAGAATTCCTCGAATCTTCATCGCTCGTCGCCCGTCCGACACTCACCCTGTTGACCTTCGGTAGACAGTCTAGAATGCTGAACATGAGCTTCGCGTTACCCTGAGGATCGTCGGGCAGGCACACGGCTAGTGCGTCGACCATCATCTGATAGAGGCACTTGGTGAAAAGTGGCTCCGGTAATTCACGGAGGTAATCCTTGAGGACTCCCGTGATGACGTTTATGTCGGGCACGTTGTCCGGCGAGAGATCCACCGATCTTGCGTTCCTCTCGAAGGCCTCTCTGAGTATCCTCTTTTTGGTCGCGGAACCGCAGAGCCTGTATAAGCCTGTGGGATTAAGGAAACAAAGGTTATTTGATGATATCGGAATATTTAGGGGGAAAAGAACGATTCCGTGTCGAGGAATAGGGTAAAAGTGGGGAATATGGCCCGGTCCATATATCATTGATTTACGTGTTAATCGAGGTGGGCCATATTCACCACTTTTACCCTGTCGAGTTTTCCTGTACCCGAGCAGAAATTTGTTCAGGTTGCCTCATACATCGGGGTCAGGTTAGGCATCGATTAAGGGTCAAACTTGTGGCGGATCCTGATGCGTCATCAGGGCTACAATTGCATTGGATCTTTTATCACGACTCCATCAATTTGCAATATGTGAACCGGAAGTCATTTCAAAGTGTCCTTCGTATGAACCGGCTAAGATTAAGGGCAGCCTAAGGGAGGAAGACACTCTGACAATCCAAAGTAGAACTATTGAAATTTGCTCAGATTGCCTCATATATGATCAGGGTCAGTTTAGGCATCGATTAAGGCTCAAACTTGCACCGAATCCTGATGCCTGATCCGGTCTACAATTGCATGCGCATTGGATCTTTCATCACGACTCTATCAATTTGCAATATCCGAGCCGGAGGTCATTTCAAGGTGTCCTTCGTATCATCCGGCTAAGTTTAAGGTCAGCCTAACGTCAGAGAAACTCTGACAATCCAAAGTAGATCTACTGAAATTTGTTCAGGTTGCCTCATACATCATCAGGTTCATTTTAGACATCGATTAAGACTCAAACTTGGACCGGATCCTGATGGCCAATCACGACTCCAATTGCATGCGCATTGGATCTTTTATCACGATTCTATCAATTTGCAATATGCGAACCGGAGGTCATTTCAAAGCGTCCTTCGTACGAACCGGCTCAGCTTAAGACCAGCCAAAGGGAGGAAGAAACTCTGACAATGCAAAGAAATACTACTGATCATAGTAACTGCTGGAATTTTAATACTGGGGTGTTTAATTTTCAACCTTTCATTTTTATTTTTTGCCCCACCCTTATCTATACTTATAAGTATAGATTTCGACATAAAACCCCACGGAAGGAACTCACTGGTAAGCTTGAGTCTAAAAAGTGCCTAGCGTGACTTAAGACTCTATCGACTCGGAGGCTTTTAGGAATCGTTTCTCAGGTCTCAGTCTGAGAATCAATTCTTCAACAATGGTGTCATTACACCTCAAGAATGAGGTGTAATAGCTAGTTGCCATTCCGGCAACCTGGTACGCCCTGACAAACTGTAGGCGTTTGTTCGATGAACTCACCGATTATGTCGAGTCCTCTTCTCTCAACTTCCTCCACGCAACGCCACACGATTATTGGTACGTTCTGTGTCGTGCCGCCCATTGCGAGAGCGGTGGAAACTCCTCCGGGAACACCGCCGGTTTTGCTCTCGCGGCTGACGACGGTGTCGAGATCGACGCCGAAGAGTGGAGCGACTCTGGTGGCCAGCGATATAACGGGTAGGCCTCGGCGCTTGAAGGTTTGATGGGCATCGGTGTAACGCAGTCTCAGATAAATCGTTCCGCGCGGTTCGACTTTCAGAGCTAGCTGATGGAGCGGCGACTCTTTGAGCAGGGTGGCCAGATGGACCGAGCCCTTGTAACAGAGTTTGTGCCTGTGCTGCGGGTCCCACGAATAAACGAGAAGATCCAGCTGACGATTTCCCACTAGATCGAGCTCGAACGTCTCGTCCCAGTCGAACATCAGATCGCCGGTCCGCACGACCGTTCGGGCTTTGTGCACTCTGTCGCATTCGAGGACGCAGTAGAGATCCCTCAGGCCGCAACTACCTGCATTCCGAAAAAGTGGTTTTTCGATAAATTTTTTTGTTTTTGGCGGAATCGGCATTGCATAAGACGGATGCACCGATTGCGGCCGATATTCGCTGCTATATCGAAGCGGTTGTCGAACGTTTAAGGATGCATCACACATGCATTCCCAAAGAAAAGTTTAATTCGATCAAAATGTCAGTACTTCGCGATATACCAAAAATCTGAAAAAATCAGCCGTTTTAATGACGTCAAGACCTTTGATTTTTTGCATAATAGTAATGCCAAAAAAGTTATTAACAAATTACTTAAAGAATAAATTGTTGTAAAAAACATCAGAAAACCTTTTATTTTCTCATTTTAAATGAATTGAAATCCAATTCTTGATTTTTTTGAATTCATATTAATTTTTGAAAAGTTTCTTACATTTCAACATTTATTTTTGTTTTCGAGAATTTTAACAATCGATGTAGAGCCACGAATTTCGGATATGTTTCCCTATCACGATTCCGCGGTGCGGACAAAAAAACAATTGCGCTAACAGTTCCGTAGTGAAGGCGTTTAAAAAAAAGTCAAAAACAGAAAATTCTGAAAAAATCAACTTATTCATTTGCAAAAAGCAAAAAAAAAAAATAGTATTACAAATACTGATTATTTGTTGAACAATTTTTTTTAGCATTTCGACAATAATTTTTTGACATTATTATTATGCAAAATGAATGTTCTTGATAATACTCTAATACGGTTGATTTCGAAATTCTCACTGAATCTCACTTCTGGCTGGGAATGTACGTGTGATGCATCCTTAACAAAACAGCCCAAGGGCTTGATCTTACCTAGATTGGGTTGGCCCGACGGCGTGGAAGGCGTCGTCGCCGCAGACGATGATGTCGTTGAACGCAGTCCCCGGCCAGCAAGCAAATGGACCCAGAGGAGCCCGCTGACCCCACCGGCAAGATCGCCACCTCCGCTGTCACCTAGAGAACTCAGCAGGGAGCTGGTCGAGCTCGGAGTACCGACTGTCGGTGGTTTCTCTATCTTATACTTGAGGAACTCTGAATCCAAACGACACGACAATATTACAAATATGCGATGACTCTTCGAGAGGATGTTGCCGTCGGTGAATTGGCTTCAGGATTATCAGTTTTTCATTGAATGCCGATCCACGACCTCTCACTCGTCACGATCAAACCAAAATAACGACTTACACTTAAAAATAAGAAAAATTCTGAGTTATGTTTAGGTAAAAATCGATTGTTATGCATTTGATTTGTAAGGTACACTTTGGGGTACCTGCAGGATTAATGTCTAGCAGTCTTTGATCCTGAGTTCTGGTAGGCGTAGGCGTTGGTATGTTTCTTGTTGACTCCAGATCCAGTAGATTTCTGATCCTCCTGACCGAGGTGGCTCTCTGAGTCGCCGAACTCGTCAGCGAAGCTTTTTGGCTGGCGAGGGAGGAACGAGCGTTCGAGGCGACCGAGGCGGGTCTCTGACCACCGGCCGAAGTTCTGTGACTCGACGAGCTTATCGCCGTCGAGGCTCTCAGGTTCGCCAGGTTGACTTGCTGGGCCGAGGCAGACCTCGTCGACAGGCGGTCGAGGGTGCTGGACAGCGGCCTGTATGACCCGTAGCCTCCGTACTCAGCCTTGAAAAATCAAATTACACGATTCGTTAATCAAAAATCAAAATTTGTGACGTTCGATTTGATTTAGATCTTTTTTTTTTTTTAACACATTGGCCCTCACCGCATTGGCAGCCGCGTGAATGTTCTCGGCGCTGTACGTGTAACGCGGCGGTCTGCTCGTCGTGGCCCTTATCTGCTCGTAAAGGGCGCTCGTGCTGGGGGTTCGACTCAGCCACGCTCTGTACTCGTCCGACGTGAAGACACTCGGGGAAGACGGTATTCTCCCTGCAATTTTATTAATTTCGTTACTACAAGTGATTACCACGGGTCTGTATTGAAAACCAAGAATTCACTTGCCGCAAATAAAATATATATATTGTTATTTTCAACTGTACTTAAATTTTTTTCGATTCGGCACGAGATTGAAACTATAACGGAAAAACTTTTAAGAATATATGATGTGTTGTTTTTGACACATTTACATTTCTACCACTCAGAACTCTGCCAAAATCTCTACCAGACAGTAAAGAAAAACTCTACCGAAATGGAAATAAAACTATACCGGAATACAAGACTAGACGGTACCTTAGAGTTTTATTGTAATTCCGGTAGAGTTTTATTTCCATTCCACTAGAATTTTATTTCAATTCCAGTAGAATTTTATTTCAATTCCAGTAAAGTTTTATTTCCATTCCAGTAGAGGTTTATTTTGGTTCTAGTAGAGCTTTTTTTACTTTCTGGTAGAGATTTTGGTAAGGTTCTAATATGGTAGAGTTGTGAATGGTAGAGATGTAAATGTGCGTTATTTTTGTCAATTATGGTCTATTAAATTTTGAGAATTCGAAGTAAAGTTGACATAAAAATATAGTTTTCTGGCAGACCGCATGTAGAATGTTTATTAACTAAAAAAATAATGGTAAGTATATGAGACGATTTTTAATACGGCCCGATCATCACCTCTGTCTCTCCTGATGGAAGGTAATTCAGGTGCGGACAGGGCGCCGTCGCTGTCCTCCTGATCTATGAGTCCCGAGGTCACGGTGCTGAGTCCCGTTCTGAGGCCAGGCTGTTGGGGCAACGTTCTACCACTGCGTGGCAGAGAATTCGATCTCAAGCCTGAGGAACTTTGGCCGATCTGGGATCGCGACAGGGTAGCCAAGTGCGATACCGCGCTGCTCTGAGCCGGATTGTTCATATTGTGCCTGTAATAGTAGTAAGCCGATCTGGGCGAACTCGAACAGGTGGCCTCGGTGTCGGAGGCGTAATCCAACGAGGGTCTGTGTCTCCTCGTCAATGTGCCGAACTGGCCTTGGCCTCGCTGTGAACTCGTCGTTGTGTCCGTTTGCCCGCCGTATCTCGAGTTGTATCGCAAAGCCGAGGAGCCTGAAGCGAAAATCGTTGGATTGCGATATTATTGGCCGGGCACAAAAAATCGTCGCTCGAAAGCGTCCATCCGCACGAGATAGTCTCTATACGATAAACGGGAATATGAGGCTGACGTCATTTTCAAACTGAGAAAAAAATTTTAAAAATGGTACAGCGGGGAAAAACGGGATAATGAGATAAAACGCAATTTTCCAGTAACTTTTGGACGGTTCCGATGGTGGTTCGTGGGGCAAAACGGGATTGAAAATCAGGATGAATCGTTGGGGCAAAATGGGGCATCCAAAAATTATTGGAAAATTGAGTTTTGCCCTCACTGTCCCGTTTTGCCCCACTGTCCCATTTTGCCCTGCTCTCCCCTATATCACTTTCTTGATAGCCCGATCAAAAATTATTTGCTGGCTCCATCGCCGAACAGCTAAGATTAGTGAAACTCGCTGAACTCCATTAACGATCCATTAAAAAATTTAGCACATGGAATGGAATAGATTCCGGCAACGATAATTCGGTTTAAGAACACGTTAGATGCACACATGTTCACGTGATACATAGTGCACATTTATTTACTAGATGCAGATATTATAAGTTATAAACTTACTTTCTGTACATTAAAAGATAATAATAATAATAATAATTTCATGAGCTAAAATTCGAGCATTGGAAAATTTTGCCCACAGAATGGACATTTTTGTAATGGTGAAATTTTAGGTTTTTTTATTACCCTCTCTTACCTTCCGAATGTCACGTAAACGGTAAATAAATACAAAAGTTTTTTTTTTTTTTTGTAAAACCTTCCGACAGTCGTTCCAAAGTTCTCGGCAGGAGCTTTAAAATCGATCTATGAATAAACGACATTTCTTTTACCAACCTGACTTGAGACTGGACCTCAGCAAAGTGTGTCGGGCCGGGGTAGTTATACTCGTGTAATCGACCCTCGGAAGATGTTGATCGGAGCCACTTCTGGGCATTATTCTACCGCTTCCCGGATGCTGACCGTAGCCGTAATGCGAGCTCTGAGTTTGACCGGTCAATCTGCCGCTGACCGACTGCATTCCACCGCCGGTCGACATCCGGCGACTTCCGTTCGTCGGCATCACCGGCCCCGTGTAGAACGAGTGTACCTATTGCGACCGGAAATACATCGGTTATAGTCTTCATCGCGCTCGTCGGTGACCGAGATTTTTTTTCGAGAAACTCTTGGCTCCATCGCTTTTTATTTCGTCTATCGAAAATCTAAAAAATAGTCTTGTTTATTTTATTTCAATATTGGTCAATTCATTTAAAATTTATTTTGTCAATACATTTGAAATACATTTGGTAAATTAATTGAAAATTAATTAAAAAGAAAAAAAGGTTTTCGCGAGAGTACGAAAGATAAAGCCGAAATACGACGGTGCCAAGAGCCGCAGAGTGACAGAGAGACACAATAAAGGGTTAAGAAATTAAACGAGGATTTTTAGAAAGCATTGGTAGCGGGGTTAACGGAATATGAGGGGGTGACACGCCACACAGCATTATACACAATAATACGATATACGTATCGTTCACAGGATACGAAGTATACGTATATAATTATGTATATATATTATATAAGAATAAATATTCAAGATCAAACATCATTACTTATTACAATTTCTAGCAGTATCAAGAAGATTTGTTTTATCTTTACCTTCGTGAAATCCTGGTTAATATCAATGTAGCATTCATTCAGAACTAATTAGTGATTAAAGTTTCACGTTTGACACGGTTAAAGCGCGGGGCCGGCCGGCCGACGCCACGTCCGCGTCGTTCGGAAGTTTCGTTCAATTATATTTATTTTTTTTTTTTTTGCAAAAATCATCGAAATGATTTATTCGCGAGAACTTGGTCGGGGAGTCGTCGGCGCCCCATCCGAACGGCTCGGACGGTCGGAAGGGTTGGCCGGCTGGCCTGGGATCGTGCACTTCGATCGCGCACGGATACACAGGACAGAGTCACGTTTGCTTCTGGATTGTCTCGAGACCTCAACAAGCCTCGAGCCAGCTAGCGCGATAGTATAATTGTTTACAGAAAATTTGTGTGTTTTTTTTAATTTAGTTTTTTTTTAGTTAATTAATTTGTCTTTTTATAAATTGAGGCGTTCGTTTCGGAGAGTGTACAGAGGGCAAACAAGTGATTAACGGTGCAGACAGATGTAAAGGGTGCTCGATCCACATCGCCTAGGACATCTAGACCTACCCGCGACCTCGGCTGAAGCGAAAACGTTCATCCGACTATCATTTTTCACCGTTTTTAACATTGATTTTTTTTTTTTTTCAATTTCCAATCAATGTCGAATGATATAAGGAAAATATTTTTTTTCAAAGTGAAGACGAAGTAATTGAGCGATAGGGACGTTAGCTTCAGCCGATGAACCGCGACTCGACGTCTCGTTCCATCCACAACGATTTCGCTCTACTTACTTTCTCAGCGAGGCTCTCGAGGGTCTTGGGATAGCCACGCTCGTACGGCTGGAAGTGCTGGGTCGTCGAGGGTTTCGGCTGGTGAGTGATAACCGGCGGCGGCGGTGGCTGGTACGACCAGTGACCCTCCGGTCGGGAATTGTAATAAAGATCGCCGTTGCTCGAGCCGAGATCCTGACTTGATCCCAGCCCGGTGAGACCGAGCCTCGATCTGGACGGCAGCATTTCCCTTCCGTCGCCCCTTCTGCGATTGCTGTCTCTGATTTTTGTCATTAGATTTTTCGTTTTTTTTTTTTTTTTTTCACCGTAATGGATCGTATTTGTCGTCGTCGAATCGACGAGCGTGATACGAAGCTTCGTCAATTATTCCCTCATGCATCGGGAAAATCGGACGTTACTTCGGGCCGCGGATCACGTCCGCACGGAAAAAAGTATACGCGAAAAATATATTAAGGAGGTTGGCGCGAGTGTTCATTTTGCCTAAATTCGAGAAATTCGGGCAAGAATTACAAACACTTCCCAATGTTATAAAAATCTGAAAAAATTCGTACTTATTGTAGGCACTGAAAAGATTCATTATGCATAATAATAATTTCAAAATGTTATTAACAAATTATTGAAAAAAAATTGTTCATCAAAATATGGGGTAACTCAACTTTTTTTTTTAATAAAAATGATTCGTTCATTTTTCGGAATACGTATGAATTTTTTCAGATTTTTATCTTTATTTT
>JAPYZD010001714.1:0-25888 GCA_030522725.1 Ichneumoninae sp. B BG-2022a
TATATATATAAATCTCTTGCAAATTTAATTGTTACTGTCGAGAGAAACTTAATAAAATTTCCTCCCTCGATCGTCGACATCAACTCAACCTATGCTCTCTCTATTAGGTTATCGCAATGCTGCGAAGGGAAAAGTGGCAAGATATCGAAAAATTAAGCGACCTGCAGGATAAGCTCGGCAAAAGCCACGAGGAAATGGTTCATTTGGTATTGAGCGATTTGCACGAGGAGCCATATAGTCTGAATGAGGTATACCCCGCAGTGATCTATCGTCGTATGCTACTAACCGAGCGAATATCGACGGTACAGTGGAACCTCCGTTGAGGCAAAAAAAAAAATAACGAAAAAGCGCTCGATAAAGCGCTGCGACCGATAAAAATTTCCTCAATCGAGGTTCTATTGAATCGCCCCTCAACGTCGACCCACATACATACATTCTTTAATTTTTTTATTTTATGTTTGCAGCTCTGCCAGATACTCGAGACGTCGCGGCAGAAACTTGAGAATAAGTCTCTCGGAAGTGATTTCGAGGACTCTCGACCAGCTTTCAAGCTTAGGCAGCGGGCTCTTCATGTCTTTCAAGGTAATATGGCTCCTGTACGTTTTCATTTTCTTAAAGTATTATATGGAGTGATTTCAGCGAAAAACAGCTTTTCCTTAATACAAAAAAATTTCATGATAATAACCGTGTTAATCGGCTCCGACCAATAGGACAATGCAACGAAATAAAACTTCGTAAAACAGACAGACGGTACGCGATATACGATACTTTATCCCAACCCGCCGAGTGTGCTGTACAAATTCGGCACTGTTTTTCATCCAGCCATTCAAAAGATAAAGCACCCTAAACCCCCTCCATAAATTGTATATTTGGCAGTCGTATTTCAGCGGCTTTGAGATACCTCCTCATGAAAAAGTGTGCCATGCGACAGGCTGGAGAGCGAAAAATTCGAAACAAATTCAGGTAACATCTTCCACGTGTTCGTAACCGTCCAAATTTTTTTCAAATTTTATCCCCCTCGCTCGTAGCTCGCATTTCCAAATAAATTCTCGTCGGACGATCAACGATCAGAATCGTCTGAAACATCGGTCATTAATTTAACAGGCATCCGATAAAGTTCCCCCTCAAAGTAACCACATATATCAATTGTTTCATTATGTAATATCCCGCAGACATGCTGAGCGATCGTATCCCATTGGCACGTACTGCGAGATACATGGGAATAATTATTTTTGTTCGGTGCAGAGCTGTTCGACCCTACGCTACTATTGTACGCCCACCCTCCATGGCCGTTCAGCGCCCTTGCGTAATAATAGCTTTGATAGTATCTCCACGATAGCGGCGCAATCCACATATAGGTTGTGCGCTATCCGGATCTTGTACTACGGTTCTGAGCGGTTATTCTCGTACGATTATTCTCCCCTCCCTCGCCCGTAATCTCGAACTCGAGATCGAACTATCATGAACATTATCGCATGAGGATATGAGATATGAGCGCCTAGGAAGGATATGACCCAAAGTTTCGGTAGAATTCTAATGAAAAAATCGAGACGCTTGCATGTTCGAAACTTTTACGCTCACCAAGTCTCAACCGAACAGTGCTTAAATTTTGTTTAATAAAAAAAAAATCGCAGAAGCGGCGCGAGTATCGGACTTTCGTCGTACATCCGAGAGGACTGATCAAACGAACGAGGATCGCTGTCGCAAGCTCGGAAGTCTGATGAGCGAGAGTCACGATAGTTTGGACAAACTTTACGAGTGCAGCCATCCTTACGTAAACGAGCTTGTGCAAATGGCTATGGACTGCGGTGCCTACGGCGCTCGACTAACCGGAGCCGGGTATGTTCTAAATTCGTTAATACTTGATCGATCGGATTGACAAGCCACTCCGGTCTGTTTGAGGAGACGGGTCGAGATAAATTAAGACGGAGTAGTAAGTTAATTTTGTCACTCGTCCCGATTATTCTTTCGCAGATGGGGCGGATGTATCGTTGCCATAACGACCAAGAGCAAAGTATCAAAATTCGTCGAAGCGCTGAAGAAAAAGCTTCGGAACGCGAGGCAAATTTCATCCGAGGACGACCTCGATAATCTCGTATTTCCAACGGAACCGAATCGCGGGGCGGATCTGTACACTCTTTCCTGAATAAACGTGTCTTTTTCCTCATCACCGAAAAAATGAAGTGTCCAAATAAAATATCTCGCTGTCCATCAAATTTTTACTCCGTTGATGAAATAAAACAGTGTTAAAAAACATTGTAAAATAAAAAAAGAGAGTTTCTTCTCTTGTCCTCTCATAATCGAAAAACGACATCCGAAACTTAGCTATAATAATTTCTAAGTTTCGAATATCGCATTCAGCCTCTAGCCGCATATTTTCTTTCGACAATACTGTACAGTGGCAAAGCGCCATTGAACAAAAAAAGTTTGCGAGTAAAAAAAATAAGGCAATTCTCCATAACGACCAAGGGCGAAGAATCAAAATTCATCGAAGCACTGAAGGATAAGCCGCGAAACGCGAGGGAAATTTCATCCGAGGACGACTTTGATAAGCGGGGTGAATCTGTGCACTTTTTCCTGAGTAAACGTGTCTGTTTCTCATCACCGAAGAAAAAAAAGTATGTAAAAAAAATCTCTCTATCCATTACATTTTTACTCCGTTGATGAAATAAAACAGCGTTAAGAAAGTAGTAAAACAATCAAAATTTCTTTTCTTGTCCTCTCGTCGTCTAAAAACGATATCCGAAACTTAGCAGTTATTGAGCTTCCAACCGCATATTTTCTTTCGCCGATACAAGAAAGTGGCAAAGTTCCATTGAACAAAAAAGTTTGTGAAGTAAAAAAAAAGCAATTCGCCACAGCGACCAAGAGCGATGTATCAAAATTCATCGAAGCCCGGAAGGAAAAACTCCGGAACGCGAGGGAAATTTCATCTGAGAACGACTTCGATAAGCGGGGCGAATCTGTACACTGTTTCCCGAATAAACGTGTCTGTTCCTCATCACCGAAGAAAAAAAAGTATGTAAAAAAAATCTCTCTGTCCACTAAATTTTTACTCCGTTGATGAAATAAAGCAGCGTTAAAAAAGTAGTAAAAAAAATCAAAGTTTCTTTTCTTGTCCTCTCGTCGTCGGAAAACGATATCCGAAACTTAGCAGTTATTCAGCTTCCAACCGCATATTCTCTTTCGCCGATACGAGAAGTAGCAAAGTGCCATTGAACAAAAAAGTTTGTGAAGTAAAAAAAAAGTAATTCTCCACAGCGACCAAGAGCCATGTATCAAAATTCATCGAAACCCGGAAGGAAAAGCTCCGGAACGCGAGGGAAATTTCATCCGAGAACGACTTTGACAATCTCGTATTTCCGACGGAATCGGATCGCGGGTCGGATCTGTCCACTCATTCCTGATTTACACGACGAAACAAATCTCGATGAAGGCGATCAGGGTCCAGTAAATAAAAACAAATATTAAATTATCAATAACCACCTAAAATCTAAACGACTGCATAGATTTGGCCAAAAATTGGATCGAATAATGAGGATCGACCCCTCAACATGTATGATAAATTTCACCTCGATATCTCAAGCCGTTTTCAAATTGTGACCGTTAAATGATGTTCACACACATTCAAACATACATGTATACATCCAGATATTTTTCCTAAATGTGTTTTTTGGATGTTTGGGAACATTCTGAACACGTTTACATAAAAATCTCGAAAACTTATTTTTTCACGGAAACAAAAAGCTTCCTCTATAAGGAAGCAAAGAAAAGTATCTAAAAACATATCTCGCTATACACGAAATTTTTATTCCGTTGATGAAATAAAGGAGCGTTAAAAAAAATAGCAAAAAAAACATCAAAGTTTATTTCCTTGTCCTCTCGTCGTCGAGAAACGATATCCGAAACTTAGCAATCATTCAGCCTCCAGCCGCATATTTTCTTTCGCCGATGCGATAAAGTGGCAGAGGTGCCATTGAACAAAAAAGTTTGTGAATTAAAGAAGGAACAAAGCGATTCTCCAGGACAGATAAATGTACAGCGAGGCCGCGGGAGGATAGGGAGTATACCTGGGGGTATAAAAAGGGGGTTTGTCGTTCGCGCATGCGGGTTTCCGTGCCCACTGACGCGTTCAGACTTTCGCGCGAGAACGGGGAGGCGGCTGTTTCGCGTTCGTGTATGCCGTGAGCATTTGCCGCACGCTACCGCCGTCCGTCCGGCATCTCGAGTGCATGTACGAACCTCCAGCATCCTCGTGGATGGCTCAGTACGCCACGAGCTATCCTGAGGGACAGAGCGAGATAGGGAGATACAAAACAGCGTCTATACCGTATAGTACAGATAGGGTCGTTTGTCGTCTATATACGACCTTGCCGACAAAACCGCAACCACCATATCCAACCTCCCCCCCTGTCTAGCGATCGTTCCTTCGTGGTTTCTTCGAAATCGTTGCTCGTGCTTCGCGTCGACTCGTCACGTTGACGAATAGTATATTGTATTTATGTACGTGCATATATACATATATACGACCGTCGCTCTCGTCAATAAGATATGAGACGGCGGTCACGTCTCGTCTCGTCTAGGAGCATGATACCGAGGGAAACGGCTTTTATTTCTCGAATCGGCGGAATAGTTGCAAAGTGACAAAGTTCGAATTTAGATTTACTTTTGCATTTTTTTTTCTTTTTTTTTCTCTTCAGAATATATAAGTAGTTTTTGATTTTTGAAAAAGTTTTTTTGTTTTGTAATCGCGACAGTACCCATGTGCTCTCGGCATGGCACTGATGCAGTCCTGTTGCTGCTGGAGATCTGTGCGCAGGGGCAGCTTCGCGTGCGCTCTTTACACCGTTGTGAGTAAAATATAATACAGAAAGAAAGAAAATTTTTTAAAAATGAAATTATTGTTGAACGTGGCTCTGGGGAGAGAGCGATTTAATTCTACCGTATATCCTGGACACGCAATGTTATCCGTACGTGTTAATATTTTTTTGTTTTGTTTTTGTTGTGCGCCAATTGTGTGTATACTCGACCAAACAGTATCTATGTGCGTCTATGTATTGCATGTTCACTAGAACTCTATTGTACTCTATATGTGTGTGTTTAATTGTATCGGTGTATATGTTGTATGAGATGTTATCGTGGCAATTGCAATAAAGAGGCGACCGCCGGCGCAGCAATGTATGTTAATTATTTAGCCTGAACTGTACCTGTAGTGTTAATTAAAAGTGCGATATAACGCGACGAATAAAGGAGATCTTTCACTCGTAAGCTTTTAAGCTTCGGAACCTGTTACCGTGCGTTTTATATACTTTTTCATGTTGTTTACTTGTAGTTCGTGTTTTTATGGATTTCATATTTTTTACAATATCGTGTATCGAACCTTTTTTTTCTACTAAAAAAAATATCCAACCCTCGATCTTTTATAAGGAACACAGCCGTAAGGTCGGACAATAGAAATACCTTGATATATATATACAAAGTATGAAGGGGATATTTCACTCGCTTTTAATAGGACAACCTTTTAGTTGCGTTATCTATTGTTCGGTGTTAGACAAAAGTTTCACTAGCAGAAATAAAGGGACGAAAGGTCATGGGAATAATATACATTTTTTTCGCGTTTCCGTCTGTAACAATCGTTTGTATTCGATGAAGAAACAGAAATGTCGTTCTGTATTCGGAATCGTAGGCGACAAAGATGCAAGCTCCCCGGGATCTTTTTGTACAAACACGAACGTGCATCTGCCCGACACAATAGATAACTTGGGAAGTGCAGTGTAAAGAATAAAGGGGATGGCTCGCTCGGCATGTATTTCTCGACGTCAAACAAGAGTGACTTGTAAAAGAAACTTCAGAGACGAAGTAATTCCTTCATCCGCTTTTGTTTCCACATAGAAAAAAAATAATAATAAAAAAAATCCAGGTTCCAATGAAAATGTGTTAATGTTCCGAAAAATGTTCCATTCAGTTTTAATTTTATGAGAATTCTTATAGTTTGAATTTTTACGAAAAAAATAATACTGTTTTTAGGTCAGATTTGAAACATCGATAGTTGGTAAACTGAAAGTATTCGGTACACATATATTTTTTGTAACCTCGTCAGTGAGGCATCGATCTTGATCGTGTACAGTAATGCCTCGATATCCGCGGTGTCCCGCCCCGAAGCCTTGGGATTCATACATATGCGAGTATATCGTAATATCCTGCTCTTTCGCTTCTGAGCTACACAATTCGCCGTTTTGAAAGCGTATAATGGATCACCCAGGCCTCGGACATAACTTTGGCCAATAAATAGAGCAATTTTCGTTCGGGTAATTTACCTTGGTGTGGACAAAAGCCCTATATGTTACGCTATTCTGGCGTTTTTATTGCCTTTTTCTCGTCCACCCCCCGCCGGCGCGCTCAAAGGATAATTTCTCTTCGTCAACAAATAAATAATGACCGTTCCACCGCCGCGTCTTGGTTACTTTTTGTTTTTATCGTTTCCTTTTTCGCCCCTTCCGTTTCTCCGCTAGTCCTTGATCCCCCGCGTTACGCGGTTTTTGCAAATTAGTAACAGTTACCGCTAAGCCTCGCGAATCAAAGTTGTTGTTTTTTTCGTTGTCGCTGCGAAACAACAGCTTCGAGGGGAATTGTAGTTGACCGGCGGGATAAAAGTTTGAGAAAAGAACAGGAAGAAATGACGAAAAAAAACCAAGAAAAGATAGTTTGTTCGATATTCGAAGCTCGATTGAATTTCGTGTCCACTTTGTCTCTCAAACTGACGTCCACGATCGACGGTTCGAGAGTACGTGAGGATAAAATGAGGGGAAGAAAAGACAGATCGGGAGTGAGAGAGGGGGGGGGGGGGAGACACGAGAAAGCGTGAATGACGGGGGAAAGAGGGCGACGCAGAATTTATAGTCGCTATACGCTCCCTTTTTTTCACTCTCGACGAAGCTTCGACAGTCCCAACGAAGGAGATGAAAAAAAAGGAAAAAAAAACTTCAACATGGATTCGATCGGACAGAGGTGGTCGCTAAGCAGATTTACTGGACGGGGAGCTTGGACCGCCGTTTCGCTGATAGATTCCATTACGCGAATCGATGCGAATGACGAGGCATGAACTTTGGGAGGGAGCAAAAAAAAATCGTGTGAAACTCTACCCAATGCTCGAAGAAAAGAAAAAATATATATATCGTCTATATATATATAGATGTCCATATATATATATATATACACATATAGTTGAGATGAAACCTTCTTGTACTCTGCTGTCGGTTTCAGGTATACTTCGCTCTGATAGCGGCATCGTCCGGGATCGTTCTCATGGAGGAACATCAATACATGTGGGGAAACCGTTCACTTCCGGTGTCGACAAGTTTGCTCGAGCCGGAGAGCATGTCACACGGTAAATTTTATGTTCTAAAAAAATTATCAATGTCGACACATGTATAGCACAACGTATATGCATAAGACATATACGATATGGTCCTTATCGAGTGTGTCCTCCAACAGCTACCATGAAATTCTACGCCGGCTTGTTCCTCTGCTCGTGTTTCGGAGTCGTGTCTTGTGTCTTGTTACTGGTCGGATTATTAAAGGTATCCTTATGCACCGTCCAATTTCTAATTTACAATCTTTCGTCTCTCGACGTGTTTTTGTGTTGGTGTGTCAGCCTCGTTGGTGTGCCCCATTGAATCAATGTTGGTTCGCGCATGATTGTGTAATACTTAGTCGGTGCTTTGCCGCGGGAAGCGGGACTGGGATAGATTTGTTGTCGGGTTTGTTTCGGAGACAGATAAACAGCATTTCTTGACGCTGAAGGGAAAATTGGTTCCTTATGCAATAACTGGAATAACCAAGTAACAGGGAATTTTTTAACGGCTTCCTGAAGCTATATGCTGTTATTCGCAGAAGTTCAGAAACGGGAAGCCATCGTCCGTAAAGCGTTGGCATCCTCGCGGAAGAAGCTCTACGAGTGGAGAAACTATATGAAAAAACAATTAAAAAATTTCAATTCGCAGGGTATTTTATAAAAGTCGCGAAACCCTTTTTTCGCAATTTGTTTTTCACGCTACTGGTCAACCTGAAACGAAACGACAAAATAGCTTTGACACCACGTCATATACCCTAGATCGTCTTTATTTTTTAAAATTACTTTGATTTCAGTATTGTTTATTTTTTTATGTTGCGTCTAGTAAATTGCGTTGAAAAAAAATCTGTCGGTAACCTTGTTGTCTCGATTTGAAAACACAATTCTACGAAATTCGTGTGGATATTCAGCCGGAGATACCCATGTGATTGTGCATTAAATTCCACAAAAGCTCGTAAAGTGGCGAACGGAACGATTTTATTTCTTTCCGCCACCTCTTTCATTCACTGTCTCCCCCCGAAAACCACCGCAAATGGGGCTATTTATCATGAAATTCAACCTAATGCGCAAAAACTCTGTCTCGATGACCAAGTCCGCACGAATCGCTGCTCTCTTTTGCGTTTCAGCGTGTATTCTCATTGTTTTTTTAAACTTTCTTTCTCCTTTTGTTTTTCCGTATTACGCTGCCGCCGGTTGGTTCGGGGCGTTCTACACGAAGCAAATAAATTGCGTCGGGTTCGCGTCCTCCCCACCTCACTCCCCTCGGCCGGCGCGATTCTCCTTCTTCCCTCAGGGCATTCGGCCAAATCAGGTCAATCCCACAATTTCGCTATTCAACGAGTCGGAAATAAGTCTGATATCGCCGGCTATTAAACGAAACGCGCAGGTACACGTACGTACCGATAATAGAACCACCGGTTGTGCACGATCTGGGTATGGTGATTTACATTCGAATTGGAAAAGCTAAAACTCGTACGGCAAATCGAAAACTATAGAAACAAGCCAGGGTGGCGGCGGGAGTTGAGAGGGTTGGAAAGGAACGCGAGTGAGCATCGAGCTCCATTCTCGTATTACGTGCGAAGAGGTCATCGTATCGGCGAGCACCAAACTCGATGACGTCTTTCCCACTCGCTATTCGTTAATACTTGGTAAAAGTCGAACTATCTTTGCACGAATTTTCTATGAATGGGATCCAATCAAACTCAACGTAGGTCGCAACACACACGAATCAAAACAACGCAATTAAAGCACGCTTGTTTGCCGATGCGGCGTTTATGTATTGGACATTCCAGACCAGATCGGCGGGGTCGTGACCTTTGGGTCTTTCAAATTTTCTTCCTTCATCCGCTATTTTTTTTTTTTTCAAAGCGACACTTGAAGCACTTGAAAAATTAATTTTCAATCATTTTTTTTCTCGGCCATTTCGATTCACAATACGAATACGAGAGATAGGTCCGCGTGGAGTTGGCCTGAAATGTCCCGTATATTTACTCGGCCGATTGGAGCAACGCCTCCAAATCGGGAATACTACTAGCCTCCGATAATAACAATATGCCCCCTGTTAAGGGCTTACGCCTCAGTAAAATGTTGACATTTTTTTTCTAATAGTTTATTGTTTCAAGAATATTCTTTTAAATTTTGATGTCGAAATTCAACGAATTACGAAAGTTGGAGACCATTATGTGGAAAGTGGTGGAGCGCTCAAGCAGTGCGCAGAGCGGTCGACGAGCGACGAAGCCGAACTTTGAATGCGTTTTGCTCAAAACGTGATTTTCAAGATCGGTGTCCCTGATATCTCAAAAATAGCTTGATGGATTTTTCTGAAAATTTGTGCGGATATACTTCAACAGATTCTTTAGTCCTTGACGGTCCCATATTTAAGAAATTATTCAAAGTGTTGAAAAATGGATAACACTTTTTTTTTTGCACATTTTTTCCCCCTCGTTAACTTCCGCATTATATATAATTTGTTAAGAAACGATTAAAATTTTTTTGTTTCTGATAAAATGACAAGTTCTAATCCGGGACACCACAAAGGAACTTAAAAAATATGGTTTACGCCGACCGATAAAAAAAAGCATAATAACAATAAAATTGAACGAAAAAATACCTAAACGTTCCTTAATATGTTCTCCTTCCACTCTACAAAAAATTAAATCGATAAAGCGTATACTTTCCAAGAAAAAAAAATCACGAAACATGCACGCGTTTTCACTCGTTTACTGTGGCGTAAGCCCTGCCACGTTAGCAGAGCAGAATCAGCACAATTTGCGTCCTGCAGTATACTACACAGAAGACACATTCCTTGCATAATGATTTATTTATTTGTACCCTACGTTGGTTCTGACCTTAGAAAAGTGAATTATGTAATATAATAATATACTCTTTAAACTTAAAAAAGAGTGTATAATACACTGTTTTTTTTTATTCTCGGAAGAACGTATTGCCTGCCAAAAATTGTAAAATAAATTTGACGAGAGAGGAGAAATCGCGCTGCAAACAGTCAACATTAATAATTTTGTCAAACAGTGATCTTCATTGTGTATAGATACAGACACTGTACTCTGATAAATTTATTCGCAAAATTTGTGTACAAGATGATCATGCTTTCATGCATAAATGCATGCATTCAATTTAATATACGAAAATGAGGTAAAATTAATTGATTGGGTATTAAGCTCATTCAAAAATTCTCATTTAATATACCGTGCATTCATTTAAAATCATTCCTGTACATCAAATTTAATCTACCGGTTTATGGACGAAAACGTTATACCCTGTGTACAAATTTTTATGCAGGACTTTTTTACAGTGTAGCTGACTTTGATAAATTCATTAATATTTCTACATGATGTCTACGAGATAATAACAGCTCCAGTTACTGATTAAGATACAAGTTTTGCGACGCAAGAGCGGCAACGAACATTCGAAACTTCGCAGGGTTACATTAAAGTTTTAAAGTCCCTGTAATCATTTGTTTCTCTTATGGAACGTTGATTGAAAATAAATCCATAGATTGTCAATCTTGTGTCCACTCAGAATTCTCAATTAAGATAAACCCGGTGGATCAGCGCATTGATTCAGCAATTTAACGAACGGTCGCCAGTGAATTAACAATTTATTTAACGTTAAAACGGGCTTCTATTTTGTAAAATGTTCTTTCACCGAATTCGAGCTCGAAATTCATGCTACATAGGCCTGGTACCATGTTTGTAATTAAACTAATGTTCTGTATCCGTGTTGCTAAGTAATAATGTTGTCGTATCCGAAAGAAAATATACACACGCTATTAATCGGTATAATTTTTCAGGATCGACGACTCTATCTCTTGCCGTGGATCCTCAACCTCATAGCCTGTAGTTTACTAGATGTCATGCATTCCCTCTATCTCTTCATCTCGGTAAGTCACCGTGTTAATTTCTTTTCGGCAATCCGAAAATGCGCTTCGAAAAATTACTCGTTCGCGATAATCATCGATCGTACAAAAAGAAACCCGAAGTCGTGAAATATAGTTTTTTCAATTCCCACTTAAATCGTATTTTTTCGAAGTAATTTCGAGACCTCTACTTGTAACATCCTCGATCAGCATAAAGATTAAACTTTCTCAATTTTTTTTTCGTCCACTTGAATCCTTCCGATCTTTCGGAAATTTTCACAACACCTCTCGCGACGAACGTAAAACGAGGAGAAAAAAATAGCAATGTCGCATGGAATGTCCCGTACAGAAGATATACATTTTTATTACGCTCTACTGTGGACTTTTATTAATAAAATGTCGCGTCCCTTTGTGAATGTACCGGCACGTCACGCCCGTCGATTCTTTTGGCCAATCGAGTTTTCTCGGCGACCGAGCTCGTAAACGGTTGTCAAAGTGAGACTGATAGACGATCGATTATCTATTGAATTTTCCTGTTTCAGCAAGGCTTCAATCCGATAAAGGCACTGGTTTACACGCTCAACTTTTTTATTCTGTGTGTGAACGTGAGTACAGTATGCCGGTGATTGCACCCACGATCACTCATCTGCATCATTCTCCGTCTATCGCTTGCCGTAGCCTACACAACTATCGATGCATATAGTACAATATACCCACCCTTTAACGCGAGATATTGCCGCCCCTCCGGCGAACCTCTATATTATGACCTGACATCCCGAGTTTACAGGTGTACTCGTTGTTCTGCGTTATATCGCAGTATCAGGAATACGTCGCCGGCAGAGGCAGAGCTATCGACGATTGCGAACACCGGGTATGTACATCGCTTGAGTACCCGCACAGGGACACCCGCGCGCATTCAAACCGGTGAATTTCAATAAATGTCAAAGAAGCAATCGCCCACAGTCTATTGTATTTCGAGTATTTATTGAAATCGCTCAACTGCACCGGCGCTTGGGGCGCACTAAGCGATGCGGAATGATCGAATCGATAAAAGTAAATTGCAAAAAAAAAAAAAGAAAACAAATTCCTTTAGCAAGTGTTATCGAAATAAAGGCCACATTCATACGGCTATAAAGTCAACGATAATAAGCTTCGGAAGGTGTGGGTTACCCTGATAGACAAGCGACATGTGCGGTACATGTCGCAATTATTGCGCCAACTGCTACTTTTTGTGCCGCTTGTCTATCAGGGTAATAACAAAAAATTTAATAAAATTTGTGACGTCAAATTGAAGGAAATACTGCAAGTAAGCGACATGCAACATTGTACCTTCCATTGTCTGGGTACGTTTATCGAGTATGGAAACAAATGAAGAAAAAAAAAACTTTTCGGCGATAAGAAAAAAGTCAAACGTGTTTAACCGTACAGGTGCCATATATCGAGTACTAAGAAACAAAAGGGCGTAATCCATATGTTTTGCCACGGGGGATCCGCCACTTTGTCTTTCAGCAGTCGATTTGAGCAGGATAGAAACATTTACTCAGATAGAAAACTGACGGCACGGAATCCACTCGGTACTAGCAGGGGAACGCACCGTGCCGGTACAATGCAGAAATGTATGTCCGCATGCGACGATACTGTGACGGTACGGCGTTTTGATACTGGACTGCTGTTTCCACAGTTCCAGCTCGCCGTGTAGCATCACAATCTTGGCATGAAGCCCCACAGCGAGCTAGAGCTGTGCAAGCTGCAGTCTAGTATCAAAACGCCGTGCCGTCACAGTATCGTCACATACGGACAAAATATCTGCATTGTGCTGGCACGGTATGACGAATGTTACGATACGCTTTTCTTTCTGAGTGGCTATCGGAGGTTGCAGCCCAAATAGAAAAGTGACGGCACCGAATCCATTCGGTACAAGCACGGGAACGCACGCCGTGCCGGCACAATGCAGACATGTACGTCCGCATGTGACGATATTGTAACGGCATGGTGTTGTGATACCAGAAATCTGCTTGCACGGTTACAGCTCGCCGTGCAGCTTTACAGCGAGCTGGCGTGCAAGCAGACTTCTGGTATCAAAACGCCGTGCCGTCACAATATCGACACATGCGGACATACATGTTTACATTGTGCCAGCACGGCGAGCCGAATATTATGGCATAATTTTCTTACTGGGAGCTGTTATACCGTTTGGCAACCCTAGCAAGTTGACGGACGGCTATTTTTAGGGAAGAAACTAAAAAACGGACCGAAAAACGGACACGTCCGTTGGGGAACAAAACGGACCACAAAAACGGTAAAACGAACCGTACGTTTGGCTACGTTTTTAAATTTTTTTGTTGTTTTGCTTTTAATTCTGTTTTTAGTGAAAGGACATAATAAAAATACGATCTTGGTCCTTTTTCGGTTGCGGGGACCGAAAACGGACCAAAGCGAATTTTCTGGAAAAAAACGTTCGGTCCGTTTTCGGTTTCCGCAACAGAAAGAAGACCAAATGCCAACAAAAAATGTACAGTCCGTTTTGTCGCTTTTTACGGTCTGTTTTGTTCCCCAAGGGACGTGTCCGTTTTTCGATCCGTTTGCGGTCCATCAGCTTGCTAGAGAAAACGACATGTCACTTAGCGAATGGTACTTTATATCACTCGGTGGGAGAATTGCGGTTTTACGAACGCTTTGCGTGCGTAATTTTCAGACCTCGTGAAATCAAATTTTGTACGATACTCATGCGAAAAACGTTTTCTTAACTTGGGTGATTGCAACACTCGCCTTCGGCTCGAGCTGCAAACTCAGACTCGACATAAAAAGTTGTTTCGCACCAGTATCATAATGTCCCACATGGACAAGCGTCACGAAATGGTGCCAATATGGCGCGATATTGGCGACATGTGCAGCACATGGCGTCAATATTGCCGAATATTAAACGCACGCCGTGCTGACACAATGCCGACATGTTTGTCCGCAGATGACGATATTGTGACAATCTCGTCCTGAAGATCCACAGCGAGTTGGTGCAAGCGAGTTGACACGCTTTTCTTCCTGGGCAACTTCCGAAATGTTTACACGCTACCTTACGTAGCTTTGTACACGCATTATTAAAAAAAAATCTAGATGGTCAACAAATCTAAGAAAATTGCTAACGATTCGGTGTGTCTTTGCCTGCAAAGCACCAAAGTTGTATAACGATCGAACAGATACGCGATTTGGCCCAAATACCCTTAAGGTTAATTTCGTAATACAGGACGGCGAAGGATCGGGGATTATTTACTCTTGGGTTTGGACGCAATTTCGCGATTCGTGCAATCTGTGCCGCTTGAACCTTCTCAGTGGCTTCGCACAGACATCCTACGTAGTTGTTTGGCGATTCGCGCGTTTAGGAAGTTTGTACATTTGGTTTTGTGAATTCTGCCAGGTACCGGCTATACGTTACGCGGTACAACCGACGACAACTACCGCAACTTCATGCTTGAGTTCGAGACGTACAAACACAGCGAGCAACGACGCTAAGGGAACGAGTGTAACAGCGACTGCAACGGCCAGCCCGTCTCAAAGTCCGACGGTGCCACATCAACACCACATAATTAACTCTTCGCCGCTGGAGAAAAGCGTCAGTCCGACGGGTGGTAGTCGCACCGTCAGAAAACACGTGCAGTTTCCCGATCTTTCGAGGGACGTCACGGAACAAGACTCGACAACACGTACGTTCGTTTTTTAACCTCGCCACAAAGTTCTAGATAATCCTGTATTACTAACGATCGCGTTGGCAACCCTGTACTTTCTCACGGGAGATAATCAAAAAGTAAAACAATATATATGTAGCATCTGCAGAGACCAAAGTTCGCGTGTCAGCGGAATATGCATGCAGATAAATCGCACCGGCGGAGACAATGTGAAACAGAGTCGTCAACAAAATATATAGTAACTATGTAGATATCGTGTGTGAATGTGCACGCGTATACACGATAATATATGTGCAGAGTCGATAATCCGATAGTGCTGCCATCTCGCGGCTGCCGACGAAAATGGCGGCGTAACGAAAATACGACATTCCGACGGGAATTATTTGAAACTCAATAGTTTGCTGATTGGAGATCCAGTAATGTGTTCAAGCACAGCAATAAGATGAGAAAAGATGCTTGACAAACAATTTGTCATTTGTTTCAGAGGATATTGGGGTCGTAAGAGCGAACCCGACAATTGCGAAAGAAAACGCTTCGGCGGATGGCGCTTCGGCGTTCTTATTACCTTCGAGGGCCGCGCAATCTCAGCCGCAGCACAAACAGAACCAGTTGACGAGAAACGAAGGGGAATCTTGATGCTAACGCGACGTTCTCTGAGAAACTCGAGAAACCCGCGCCACCCACTGGATCTCTAACTTACATTTCGCCCCCCACCACGACCCCTCCCTTGTTCGCTCGACCTACGTTTCAAACATACTGTGTATAAGAATAATAATGCTGGTCGTTGACCACCGATACAAGATACACCGATAATTTCACAATTATCGATTGTCCATTATAATTTACGATGTGAAATTGTATACGTACATACCGTTGAAAATTCAATGAACCAAAAGCAACCGCATCAATTGATCCGTTAATGAACAACGTGAGAATCAAAACGTGACTCTGACGACCATTTACTCTCTGTTGACACCCGCTGTTGCGTCCAGATTTACTCGAGAGAGCATCAGTTCCGAGCTTACATAACGGAAACTACGTGCTCCTCGGTGGCTCGTACACGTGCGGTGACAGTTTGAAACACTGTTTGATTACTTCGTCACCGGTGGAATAGGCGGTTGGCGTTGGTTAAATTACGCGGGAGGTGAAAACGCTATCGTAACTAAGAATGGCATCAAAACGCTCCCGCTTTTGTTGATCCTGACTGTGGCGGCAATTTGGAAGCGCTTTCGATTGGTTGTTATTCGTTACTATGGCAACGGTTGCACATGCGCACTGTCGTTTTTTCGAATGAATTCTTGACGAAAACCGGCTATGCACATGTGCCGTCAGTTACAATATCGAACGGACGCTAAATCTAAAGCGGCTTCGCGGGGAGGGTTGGGAGGCGCGTAGATTTGAAAATCCTTAACACTAACTGACAATCCTTTGCAATTTCGGGACCACAGGCCGCATTTATTTAATTTATTTATATCTGTTTATATAAACTATTTATTTTTTAGCTACTTCGTTCCTTAACTTTTTAATATGATGACCCTAGAAGACCACGCATAATTTTTGCATTACATTTTCCGGATCCACCGAACTACCATGCGCGATCTTCTAGGGTCAATTATTGGAAAATTGGCCTAAGGTGTTTGACATTCCATTTGAGACTCGAATGATAGAGAATTTTATAGTGAAAAAAAAAACAAACTACAACGTCGAATATCTTCAAGAGAGTTATAATACTCAATGATTTCGTCGATAATCGGCGTCGGGAAGCGACTGATACAAAAAGCTTCTAAACCAAATATATTCTGAAACATTTGCATCGAATACTGTATTTATAAGATTCTCTATATTGTCAATGTGACAGTACAAATGTTACATGTATCACAGATTTCCAACCATTTATCAATTCATTGTTCGTTATTTTTTCTCTTTTTTTTAAATTAAGCATTAATATTATTTTTTTCTTCATAGACGTACAAGTTTAATCGTATTTACAAAATGAAGATGGAGATAAATTTGACGTCATTAGTATCGGGCATAGGGATGCGTAATTGAGACAAAGAAATACTAACCGAGAGGAAGATCGTAGAAGAAGGAAAGTTGGGGGACCGGTACGAAACACAAGCTGAGGACTTGCAGAGTTCCGATATATGGATCAGCTCTCGAAGCAAGAGCTGGGAATTCGAGGGGAAGTGGTTAAAAAAGAAAACGATTAGTAGGAATATCTATGGGACCTCGACAGCTGCTAGGGGGTGGATTCTCATCGTCCGAATTATCGTGACGTCGTAGAGAAGGAGCGACTATTCTACCACTCGGACTGCTACGCTGAGACCTTTTTTTGTCTGCCTGATGCCTCATCTCCTCCTCGTAATCACGCGTGTCTTTTTCAACTAAGTCTTGAATGTGTTTACTGAGCGACGACAATTCGGGCTTCGTGTTTTCATCGTCGTTGCCGTTGTCGCGGCTGATATCATCGTTCGGATTAATTTTCTCGTAGAAAAGTATGTAAGGCGTGTCGGGAGGCTCGAGAGCGTTGAAATCCTCAAGGCTCGTTCGCGACACGTAACTATCGTTGAACTTATACCAATTTTTATGCGAGTCCCTCGCATACGTTATATAATGCCCGTAATCCATACTATAGCCTGAGTGAACGACCGCTGCGTAAAGCCGATAAGTCTCAGGTATCGGCGAAGCGGACGAGACCGGATTGCTCGATGAAACAGGCAGTTGTATCGTCTCATTGTACGTTACTTTGTGACGTAGTTTCGTTCGCAAACGGGTTTCCGTGTCGTAGTGAAAATGTTTCAGGGTCAATATCAGATGTATCGGCGCTCGCAGAATCTTGATTATCCTTTGAGCGTCGCAAAGCTTCGTGCACTTGTCGCAACGATATTTGTTCTCGCCGGTCAATTTTTCCGGTGTTAAATAATAATTCATTAAATCTTGAACTGATACCTCTTGATTGTCAGCGATCTCCTGAGGAAAGCAAAGCTGTAAATCCCGAAACCTGTCCGTGTTGTGCGAACTCGTGTCGCACTGCGCGCACTGGTAAGTGATCTTCGATTCACCGCCGAATACTCGATGCACGAGAATCGATTGCGCGGCGGTGGACTCCTCGGTGCCGCTCCCCCCAACACCACCGCCACCGTCGACCGATTGAATTCCGCTGTCCGTCGAGTCGGAGTGGCAATCGCTCAATAATTCTCCGGGTTGCATTTGGCCGAGCTGCTCGTCGTCTTCACCGGCTGAGAGCGAATGAAGAACATAGTAGAATTATCAAATAATCATCATCGTTTGTAGACTGAGACTTTTTTCAACTCACCTTGCGGAAAATCTACGAGCGACTGACTCGTTTTTCTCTCGAGAGATATACCCTCGCTCAAATCTTCCTCCGTCGTCCACCTTTTAATAACGCCTCTGTCCGGTGATATCTCCTCGCTGCTACGCTTGCCTTTACCGCTCGAACCTGCGGAGCCCTCGGCTACAGCGGCGCTCCGCCGAATCATACTCTTCTCTTGCTCGTAGAGCACGTCTAAAAGATGACTGAAACAAAAATGAGAAAAAAAACAGTAGGTTTAAACATTTATCGTCGTATAACTTTGCATGACAAAAATGATAATAACTAATAACCATAGGAATTCCGAGCTGTCCTGCTGCTGCCCAGGTGTGAAGTACTCGGGTCTCGAGGCCGCAAGTATCTCCGTCGGCGAGAGGCTCCGTCGTCGCGAGTACGAGAGAAGTGCAAAGAGATTTTGAAGTTTCGGCATTATCGACGCGGCTTCCTCGGCCGAAGCGACCCAAGCGCCATCTCCTTTGTCCTCTCTGATTACCGACGATTTGTGTCTCATGACCTCCTGACCGAATTGTCTCGTCATCGCCAATGCCTGTAGAACGCTGTTCATGTAGCAGGTGTTCCCCAAATTCGTCAAACCGACCTTTCCGTTATCGGAAAGCGGAGCCGCTTGTACTTCGCGGGTGAAAAATCTCTCGCAATCCTCGGACCAAACATGCTCGTCCCTGTAGGCAATTACGTTTTGCATCTGAGGCTTTACTGGAAACAATTTTTCGAGACTTTCGTAAATTCCGTAACTGGGAAATCGTTCCATAAGTGCTTTTGTAACGTCCACGAGACTCTGAAGGCATCTCGTTGAATCGTCGGAATCTTGCTTCACCAATGCGGCAAATACCATGTTAAATGTTTTGTCCTTGATCATCTTGTGAAACAATTCGGGACCCGGCTGTCTGTACAGTATCACGGTTGCAAGCAGGGCGGCGTGCAAACTGGCCATTGGACACATTACGCAAATAAGAAACAGTTTCAGAGAAGAGTTGGCCACTCTCATCAATATGTCGTATTTCTTTGATATTTCCAGGCCGTTTATAAATTCCATTATCCAAACGCTGAGATGTTCCACTTGCAGCCACATCGGTACCCAGGAGCAGAGAACCTTGAGAGCGCTCTCAAGCTGGTCGTCGCTCCTTGACTCCGTCATTATCCACTTGACGGCCTGGCTGATGAAACGCGTCTCCACCAATTCCAATACTCCTATCAGACCCGGGCCGGGATCTCTGTCGCGCCGTGTGTCCGATATCATGCTGTACACAGCCTCCAGACAAACAGCTATGGAGTCCGAATTGCCAAAGCCGTTGAAACTCTTGCATATCGTGTCCAGAGACTGTTTTATCTTGGCGACGTTTGAACGAAACTCCAATATCTCATCACTTTGTTTGGGCGTCGAGAAAGAGCCCAGACTGGCTACGATGGCTTTGCAAGCCTTGGCGTTCGCTGTCGACGTGGATCTGTACACAGGATGATTCTTCAGTACTTCGACCATAGATGTAAGTAGGGTTATGTCCTTGCCGCTTGTAATTTCCATGAAGGTCACGTAGTCATTCACGATAGAGTCGGAGTCGTCGGTAGTCGGGTCAATTTTTTTCTTCACGTATTTTGCGAAATAAGCCATCAGCTTTGGTACCTGATGAAGATTCGATATACTGCCTCGTAATATACCTTGCATTATCGTCTTCGCGTCGTCCAAGTTTACGGAACCTTGGAGCAATCCACTCTCCTCGAGGTCGCGCAAATTCGTCCATCCTTTTACTATGTCATCGTCCTCCGTGCCCGACACTATGAGACTCAGCGAGTTTAACAATTCTGGCATCAACTGCAACGACTCCTCGCAATCCATTCTCCACATTGCGTTAGAGAAAGTTTATTTTTTTATTCTAGTTTGTGTCGATCTTGTACCTTTCTTCTTGTGTTCTTTGTTTACTCTTTCACGCTCTCTCTCGAAGCAGCCACTGTTGTGTCATCGATGAATTTTCGTCGGAAGTCGAGTTTTGAACGGTAGCGTATTTTTGGAATATAAAAGTTTTTTTTGGGTTTTATAACCTTCAAATGGACGGGGTTTTGTGTGTGTGATGTACGAGATTGGCGAGGGTATCGCCAACAACGTTGACCAGTGTTGGGCGTTTCGTACGGATACGAGACAAATGACAGTATAAACTACTACTGATTTAGTGAGAGATGACAAGCGTCAGTACTGCGGTACCCAGTACCTGCTTATATCTGTTGTAAACTCATTTTTGGTTATTCTCACTTACTCCTGGGTATCTAACGATTCATGCCGGTATCGGGAATGACTAACGTGCGTGATCTACTGCAGCGTACTGCAGTAACGGCTGTTGCTCAATTCTCTCTCTGCGGCACGAGGTTTCACTCTGTGGCACGAGGTTCAGCAAAAAAAAAATGAAAAAAATATATCAGTACCGGTTCAACGTACAATACGATAAGTCGCCCATGTCTGGAGTTCAGACGGTAGTCAGTAAGCACCGAACCGTGGTTACGTGAGGCAGCAAATCATACCACGACCGAAGATTCTCGTCGAACAAGTACTCGAGCCACTCAGAGCAGCTGAAAGATCCATCGTTATCTCCTCAATTACATTCGCATCCCATCTATCGAAATGCTTAAGGTAAATATCTTCTTTACTTGTAATGATCGTAATTTAATTGACGATATCCACATGGGTTTTCGGGATTCCGAAATTATCACGAGCATCGTTGAATCGTGATCGCATGGCACTGTGGACTTTGACCGGCTGGTCTTTCTGCCTACAGTATTATCACAATTTCTTATTATTGCATTGCAAATTTTTTAGGGTCTCGTCACTATGGTTACTGGCGGTGCTTCCGGCTTGGGCCGTGGCACCGTGGAACGATTCGTCCGGCAAGGTGGCAAAGTTGTAATCGCCGACCTTCCGAGCTCTCAAGGCCAATCCGTCGCCGAGGGATTAGGGGAGAATGCTGTTTTCGCACCCATGGATGTAAATATCTCTGCTATGCAGAACTATAGATAAATGCTAAAAAAAAGAAACTCCTAAGTAGGGCAGCCGATTTTGCGTATTCGCAGTGGCCTTTGAATAAATCTAATCATGTCTTTTTTTCTCTCATTATTATCCATTCAATTCGCATCCATAATTAATTTTATGTATGGCCTCTTTATATAACGTGAACGTTATCAATTATTGCTTCGTGTGCATCATTACTTCTTTATAAAATTCGTAATTTTCGAGATAAAGAAAATTGCGCATATTAACAAGGAAAAATAGTTAACAAACGTCTTCTCAATTATTGGTTGAAGTCTTTGTAATTCATTATTCATGTCGTTTCATTTTTTTTTAGAATATAATCCGTTTGTCTATAAGTTACTTGCCTTTTATATTCGTCATATTGCATTTCCGTTTTCCACTAGGTAACTTCCGAGCCCGACGTCCTGAAGGCACTGGAAATGACCAAAAAGAAATTCGGCAAGCTGGACGTGGTGGTAAACGCTGCTGGTATCGCCATAGCTTACAAGACATATAACTTCAAAAAGAAGAGTCCTCACAAGCTCGAGGATTTCACCAAAGTCATCACGGTAAATACGATCGGTACGTTTAACGTTATCCGACTGGCTGCTGCTTTGATGGGTGAAAATAAACCGAACGCTGACGAACAACGCGGTGTTATCATCAACACCGCGAGCATCGCAGCTTACGATGGTCAAATGGGTCAGGTAGCTTACTCGGCCTCCAAAGGAGGAATCGTCGCCATGACTCTGCCGCTCGCTCGCGATTTGTCGTCCGATGGAATTCGCGTTGTTACCATTGCTCCAGGCTTGTTCGACACACCGTTGCTTCAATCTTTGCCCGACAAAGTTCGAAGCTACCTTGCAAACTCTATACCGTTCCCTCAGAGACTCGGAGCACCCGACGAATACGCTCAGCTCGTACAGTCGATCGTAGAAAATCCGCTGTTGAACGGCGAGACTATCAGACTGGACGGCGCTCTCCGCATGATGCCTTGAAGATCTCGCAGCGCTTCCAAGAATATTCCACGCCAATTATATATATATTTTCAGTGAACAACTATATATATATACACACGTTCTGTTGATAAATTTTAAATAAAAACAAATGATCTTTTTCACACGCAAACACCACTGTAATTCCCTAATAATGTACATGAACAACGCGAAATATGTTTTTTTTTCATTTTTTTTCCTCTTGTGTGTGTATGTGTGTTCCTCCTTTATCATTTTTTCATCTCTCGTTTTCTATTACAGGTATCGACAATTCTCTTTATTACTTTACGACTGTACAGTTTATATGGTATATTTTCATTTCACTTTTTTTCGTGTTCTCGCTTGTTTTTTTTCTTTTGTAAATAAGGTTGCAAAAATCGCAACATACCTTCGATTAGATACTAGATTATCGCCTAGCAAAAAGTTCTTATTATTTTGCTTTGTTTTTTTGTTTGTTCTGTCGGTTTCGTTTCGTCGTCATATTTTGGTTTTCATTCTTCATCGTTTTGTTTGTTTGTTTTTTTTTGTGTACATAATATTAACATAAAAATATTGAGTTACGCGCGCGCGAAATCGGGGCGAGAGAAGAGGGTTGGGAGCGATGATGATAAATCCATTTAGTCTTTATTCCCGATTACTTCGGGAGATTTCCAGAAGTCCAACAGATGCCGAAACTTGTTCTGATGATTTTTCGGAAGAGCCAGTTTGTTCGTTAAGGCAGGATCAAGTTCGAATTCGTCTCCGAGGTCTAGTCAATCCTAGGCATTCGACTCTTTGAGATTCTGAAGTTTCTCGAGCTGATCGGGCTGCAATTCGTCCGGGATGCTCGCTCGTCCGCCGATCAGCATTTTTTCGGGTATTATTTCAGGCTGTTCGTCGGTCGTTTGGAGCTCTATAACCGTGCCGCGCGATGGCAGAGATTGCGAGTTGTCAGCGGTACTCGGGCCGGACGTTGAGTCCGCCTCGCTGCCGGAGCTGCTGCTTATCGGAAAGGGCGCCGAGTCTGCCGGTAAATCGTCGACCGTTGATTTTTCTTCAACGTCCTCCGAAGTTCCTCGACGATCCTCAATTGTCTTCTCCTCCGCTACGGTATCTTCTTTTTTCTCATTCTCGTTTAGCTCGTTCGCAACGGCCGGAACTTTCTTCTCAACTTCCGCGGTCTCCGCGGGTTTTGCAGATTCGTCCTCGGCTTCCTCTTCACCAGGGAACGGACGTTCGATCTCTTCCATCGGGGTTGCGGCTGTTATAACGATTTGCGCGACACCCAGACCGAAATCGTCCTCCTCCGGTGGGTCTTTCTTGTCAATAGCCTTCAACGGTTGTCCCTCGTCCTGCTCACCTACCTGAGTAAAAGAAAAAAAATCAATTATTGATTGTTTATTCGTAAATTAGAAGAAAAAAAAATGTGGACAATATCGTTCGGTTTTTCGAGGTCAGTTCGAGGCCAAGTTACCTGATCGCCAAATTCATCCGATACCTCGAAGACTATCGCAGCGTTATAGAAGCAGGTCGATTAATCAACTACAGAGAGAAAAGAAAAATTTACCGTCGTTTTGATTTATTACCTATTATCCCCGGTGCTCCTGGATGTTCATCCTCGCCGAATTGTTGACCGTAATGATCCTTCTGGATCTTTGTTAGATTAATGACAAACCCCTCTGGTTGCTCGCCGTTCACGAGAATCGGTGGTTCCTGTCCCGACACTGTGCATCGATAATCGTGGAGTCATTAGTTTCCGCATTTGGAAGAAAAACTAAATTTATAGCCGAGAGTTTCTTGCGTTTTACCGTTCATCATTGCCTGGGCTAGTTCCTCTTCGAGTGCGTATTCGGGAACGTCTGGTGGGGTGAAGACCGGCGGTGCCGAACTAGGGGGTGTCATGATTTCCTGCCAAAAATAAATCGCATGGATATATTTATTGGATTAATCATACCGATGACGCGACTCTTTGAAGTACATCGTTGCATTTATGCCTCGTCAAAGGTCTGTATCTTTAAACTGGGTCAATAAATCAGTACGAGATGTATTCCAATTTTTTTTTCCACCTTTTCCTTCAAAATAAATATACAATTTTATCGCCATCCACGAGCATCGATTTCGCGGCTTTAGGACTTTCACAAACTTACAAAAATGTATTCTATAAACGATTAAGTACCTGTGGAGTGAGCGGAGCACCATCGGGAGCGCAAGGTTCGACGATAAGCGATGGGAACAATCCCCTCTGGCCATTTAACTCTCCTTCCCACCATCCGTCGTCAACGTCGTGAGGCTCCTGTTTAATGACCCTCAAAACATCGCCTTCCAAGAAATTAAGTTCCTCGTCGCAAGTGGCGTCATAATCATACAGTGCGATGCAATACATGTGTCCGACCTCGGACAGGCCAGTATCGGCGACATCATTTTGCTTTAATGAAGAAAATTCAGCGTTATCGGGAGGTGGAGCGGCGTCAACGACGGCGGCGGGCTCCTCAGCCGGAGCGGCGTGCAAGTGGGCGTCCGGATCGACGGCGTCGTGATCGTCGATCGTGTAATCTACCGAGGAGAAGGATATCTGTTGAACGAGACCGGGACCGTGGGACGCGAGACCACCGGTCGGCGCTGCTGGCTCTCTCTCGACGTCGAGATAATTCTGCGGCACGAAACCCTCCTCTCCCCGATAGTTTCTGGCGCGCAGCCAACCGTCGCCGTCGCCCTCGCCCACTACTTCCAACTGCTCGCTTTCGACAATCGACAATTCGTCGGGGTTTTGTGCCTGTAGAAAGAAAAGTCAATTTTGTGATACAGCAACAAATATCATTTTTTTTTTTCGCAATTAGCAATGCCACTTTTCTACTCCGCACTTGATATTGCATGCCGAGATCCGCGTGAGAAGTTAATAAACTATTGTTTTTTACAACAAAAAAAGAAGAAAAGCTCAACGATATATTTTCTTGTTTACTCACTGTATACGAATAGAGTGCTGTGCATTTGTATATCTGCTGAATGGAAGGCACCTCCGAGGTCTCCGGTGCCTCGGCCGCGTCGTCCTTGTTCTCGTTTTCCCAATCTACGGAAGTGGGATCGTCCCATCCAGCGGTGAGTTCTTCTATCCGCTGTTGTTCTTGCTGCAGTAGCGCTGTGTTGCAACAAAGGATGACATAGATTTTTCGATCTCCACTTTTGTCGTTTGTGACGCCTTATCCAAGGGGATCAATTCTTATTATGTTGCTCACCATCGACTTCGGCGCTATCGTGCCTCTCCCTCTCTTCCGTAGCCGCGTCCTCTTCTTGCTGGAGTGACATGGTGCGTCCGCTGTCGGGTCGCTCCACCGTCGTCAGGTCGCTTCCGCCGTCGCCGTCACTGTCGTAGAAAGAGTCGGAGGACGGATGTTCCTGGGAACAAGAGCGACGAAGTTTATTTTTTATTTTACATTTTTTTTTTATTTTTATAAAAGCTTATCTCGACACACGTCTATTGGGATTTTGCTTATAAGAAGAAATCTTTACCGCTGCACCAGACGCATCGGTCCGGACCGAGAGTGAACTGGCGGAGCGCGGCATGTCATGGACGCTCAGAGTCTCGGCCTCTTGTATGAATTCGTCCACATTGACTAAACGCCCCAAAAAAAGACAAAGAATTACATTATTCGAATGTCCATAAT
>JAPYZD010001715.1:0-32388 GCA_030522725.1 Ichneumoninae sp. B BG-2022a
AAAAAAAAATCAACGATTACTTAAAAATCTGAAAAAATTCATACGTATTCAGAAAAATAAACGAATCATTTTCATAAAAAAAAGTTTTGTTGCCGGGTATTTATTAACCAATTAATTTTTTGATGAATTTGTTAATAACAATATTATTATGCAAAATTAATCTTCTCAGTACCTTTAGTATGCATGATTTTTTTTCAGATTTTTACACCATCAAGAAGTACTTGCAATTTTCTCCTATTGTTATCAAACTTATGCGAAGCCACCGCGCAGCGAGACTCCCTCCTTAAGGAATTTTCCTATGACTGCTGTGATAGAAAATTAGCTGTGAAACCCGAGAAAACAATGAAACGAGAATAAAAATTGGGCATAAACGGGATTGATTGTCGTTCATCACAAGATATTTAAATTGAAGAGTATCGAAGCAAAACTGGATGTGTTAATAATTATAATTTATGCAAAATGATTTTTTCATAATCGATATCTTTAAAGTAACAATAATTACGAATAAACGTCTCTGTCTTCATGGCAGTTTAAATTTGCTTTGATTTATCGAACAATTACTAAAAGTAACTATTTCCAACAGGCATGTGGATTTTCGATTATCACGTAGTTGCAAATTATACAATAAAAATGTTTCTACATTTTCTACTTTTAACAAACCATGCCTTCTTGTCAGTATACATCTTTTTTGTTATAAATTTTGTTTCATACCATTTTTTGTTATAAATGCGGTTTATGAAATAAAAATTGTACAGCTAAAAAGGCGAGAATGGTGGGCCGTCGTCGATAAGAAATATGTGTTAAACGTACAAACTTTTTTTATTGTACGAGATAAAAAAAATTATCCTTCAAAAGCAGATTGAATTATTTTTATTTCTTTCTGACATGGATATTATCGTTGGCATAGACAGTTTCGCTATCGTATCAAATAAAAATTACTAAATTCTAGATTCTGAAATTTTGAATAAAAATATAATTATCGTTTATCCAAAAAAATTGCAATTACATGGTAAAATCTTTAAGGCGATGTGACTCAATCACTAAAAAGTTCAGGGCTCGATCGGTGACCACCGCAATCCATTTTATTTTATTGTCAAGGACTCCAAAATTTTTTTGCGGAGACGAAATTATTGTCGTCTTCCTCAAAATGATCAAGAAGCTCAAAAACAAAGAAAAATGGATTAATGGTTTTGTTTTATTACCGACCGAGTCTGTTTCGCATCGCCTAAAAGCGCGTCAATGGCTGAGACCCTCGACCTTAACAATTTGGCCGATTGGCTAATCGATCCATAGGTCGAGCGACGCTACACGAGTGGGCTCTGATATTCTATGGAACTTCGACGCTACCGGATCGTACGGAGTACGCCCTTTACAGTCCCGCCGGTATAAATCCACCACGGAAGCCTTTCATCAAGACAAGAGAGTCGAGTGTATCGAAGAACGCTCTGCTAAACGTTTTCGGAACGAAGAACAAACAGAACCAGCACGGGAACAAATCGCCGAAGCTCGCCGGTAACGGCGGAGCGGTCGGAATGAGCCAGGGATACGCGGCAAATTCGCAGAGTCAATCGCCGAAGAAGGGCAAAGCCAGAGGACAGCACAAGAACGGCAAGTCGGCGAATCGAGGAAGCATGCGACCAACGATACAGACTCTCCGTGGATTGACGTTTATGATTGGGACGTCGAAACCGCGAACGAGAAGCACACCGAGTCCCGTAGTTGGCACTAGCACGATGGGAACAATAACGAGTAGTACTCCGAGGAGCAGTGATATTTTGACTAAACCACCGAGACCGAGAATCGCTGATGCCGTCACAATTTCATCGCTTCAACGAGGTCTGATACTTATGGAACCGGCTCCGGCCAAAGCCGCTACTAACAAGGTCCCAGTGGTCTTTCAACAGTATCCGAAGATACAACAACTGTATCCGCTTTATCCAGTTTACGCCGGTGCTCGGGGAGCCGGACCTGAACACCCCGCTAAGCCGAAGGGTCTCGATCTACTGCAGGATCAACAATTCGACAATAGAAATCTTCATCTGCCGGACAAGGGTATTGCGATAATGTCGATGACGAAAGCGCTCGATAGTTTTCGATGTTATCAACTTTTTTTTTATTTTTTTTTTTATGGATACCTCGCTTGAGCCTTATTAAAGATAATTTATTGAAAAACCATTAAAAATCCATTTGGAAACAATTGGAATTTTAAAACGAACATATGGCATTTTCTTTTCAATGTTCTTTTCGTGCGCTTCGAAGCAATGCCTCTACACTGCTTCTTTACTGCGCAATTGGGATAATACAACCCGACAAAGGTCATAAATAAAGAAATGTACGTATGGCTGACGTTAAAGCAGTGTGTTTTATACACAGCTCGGTAAAACATTAACAAATTGACTCTTTTAACGAGAAGTTGTACAAAATTGCCAGCTCTTATTCAAAGCATATATGTGTGAAAATAAGGTTATTCAACTTTGGAAATAGTTATAGCACAAAAACAAAAACTTTTCCGTTAATTGTCAATCATTAACGCATACCTCTCTTTTGTATTCAAATCGACGATTCTTGTTAATTAATCCCATAGTTCATCAATTATTTTGTCAAAGGTACTTACAGTTTCGAAAACAGCACGGGTTGCCTTGAAATTGAGTAATATTTTAAAAAATGTTTGTGATGAATTTCGTGAAAATAAAAAACGGTTATAACGGGCAAGGGATAAAATAATGGTCTTTATTATTATATCTTTCAACAACTTTTTTACGGAATTCAGCCGAAATTATATATTTTTTCATTACTTAATCAAAAAACCATCATATTTAATGACATATATTATAGGACAGTATATATATACCACGCTAACTGATATCACATAAATTATCGATTAGTAAGTTGAAATTGTTGAAACTATCGTGTTTTCAATAAATGCAACTTTATAAAGGCTCGAGTTTGATAATCCTCTTGATTTTTTACAATATAATGTTATGCATATTATCTCGTAGATATGCACTGTATTCGTAGAAAAGAAGAACGTTTTAGAAACGATCCGTCTGCACATGATTATTTTTTTACTGTATACTATAATATATAGTACGTAGCCTCGTTATTAATTATTTTGTTGCTTAACCTTGTTTACCCTGAAAGCACCCCCACCCGTGTAGATGGTGCGATAGTTGTTTCTGGCACTTGACGTTCCGCTCACATTCGTAACTGTCCACCATACTTGGACAGCGAATGCACACTTCGCTCTGCACTCTGCATTATATATACTTTCTCGTATTATAGTACATTGCTCAGCGAGAAACGCAAAGTGGAGTGGATTAAAATTGCGGTTCATCAAATTAATTTTAATTAACGCTGCCGTTATACCGTAATTATTATTTCGTTTAGTTTATTATTCAGCTCATTAGGATTAATTTATTATTCCTTTGTTATTTATTCGACGACGATATTTCGCGTACAACATCTCGTTTAACGATTTCCCAGTGTTATTCGAATAATTTATCTATATAATCGTCGACCTTTTTGATTGTTTGTGTATTATTTGTAACCAAATTTCGTATCGAAGAAATATTTTTTTCAGGTTTTAACAGTGCAGACACGCGACGGTTTTGCACTCGATTCCATCTCATTGAAAGTTTTCATCTCCCATATTGTTTCATTTCTCCATTCGGCCCCGGGAATATTTCGCAAACGCCGCCGATGTGGTGCCCGAGCGATAAGCTTAATTTTCCCCGTCAACGTCGCCTCTTGTGTTCTCGGTCCTATACATTTTGCGATGTCAACGGACAGCAGCGGGCGAACAGCGCGTCTAGCATCCCACCGTGGTCTCTCGTATAGTATAATGTAGCTACGTAACTTTAATGAAGCTCATTGTATCCGCAACTATGGTATCGCTCGACCACTCCGTGGAGAATACCCACAGACATGACACTGTATCGCGTGACTAAATTGCAAAATCAATGTTCTCGAATCGACTGGGCCCGCTAACAGATCGTATTACATAGTACATGGAAAGCATCATAAATTACAAAATTTATTATTCTGCCCATATCGCGAACCGCGGTGGAGTTTCATCGCCAGATTCTAAAAAGATGCAAAGTAATTTGTCCATGGCTTTCTATTTTTTCATCATTTTGCGTATAGCTTCGTCTATGAAAACGGCTGTTGACCGATTTGCGATAAGGAAGTTTTTCATTTTCAACATTTTTATTTTAAATGCAAAAAACATGTAAAAACAGGTAAATGCAAATTTACCTGTTTTTTGGACCAACTCCTTGCGATAGTGGCTTAAGCCGGGGAAAACCGACTCGAAATCGAATGTATGATTTAGTTCCCGCTGATTATGAATACCCAACTTGTTTTATCCCTGGAGCGACATTTGAGCCCAGGATTTTATATTTGGAACAAAGTTTGAGGTCTACAGATTGGTAACTTGCACAAATTAAAATATGTACGAACAAAAATACAGTATAACAATCCCGCATAATCTGAATAGTACTTATTCATAAAAATAAAAATATACTCTGCTCGGTTTCCAAAGGTCAATTCATTTTGCTTCCTCGCAGAGGAAACTATTTAACTACTGTTTTAACTATTAACTTAAATGATTTATCCAAAGCCTCGGAGAGATTGATAAAGTAAAAATCTTATCGCAATTTACTTTCCATTTGGTCTCGTGTACTCACTCGCCAAGTCTGCGGGACTGTTGAATAAACCATATATCCCTTTCATCAAGAAATAAGATGAGTAAACGGGGAAGACTTTTCTCTCCACGTTTCTCACCGAGAAATTCAACTCAGTCGTAGACCTGCAAACTCTTCTCTATATTTATACAATTAATTTACATTCATTCGATGAAAAATAAACAGAACCTTTTTCGTTTAACGTTAATATCGGTTTGCCCGTGAACTCGACTCCGAGAGACGAGAGTTCGTTGCGCCATTGCGGAAGACCGAGTGCAAGTGTCTCTGACGATCCTTCGCTATGTCTGTTGAAAATGATTGGACAGAAACCCGTTAAGATAAACGATTGATACTGGACCCACATAGTGGGGGCTTTTAATGTATGTATTTCTATATCAAGCGCTCGTATCGTACAGCGCTCAACTCACGCCCTCGGGTTAATTTTCATCATGGCTTTGCAACTTAACGTGTTTTGCTCAGCAGCTGGGCGACCTCGGATTTTCGAGGTCGAGACAAGTTTGTTGAAAATGTATTAATCACCCACCTTGCACCAACAGTGACGCGCATGTATTAAGTACTCGATACTTGCAATACTTTGTGTTTCCATCCAATTCGTAGCTAATAACTTGTATGCACGATTGATTGTGACGTAGTTTGTGAACAATGTTATATGCGTTGCCGTTGTTATGCTTCGTATCGTTGGCAGTACGATTTTTCGATTTCACCTATTTTATAGTTTTGCAGTACGTATTGCGGCTGCTCCATTGTTATTTTGCAATTGATTTACTTTATTTTATTTATATCATACACAGCTCAACATTCTGTTTGGATTAGGGTAGTGTTGTGCAAAACGGGCTGACGTGATCTATTTGAAATGAGACTGTTTTTACGTTCCGAGAACAATTTTTTTACATCTTCCGTTTTGCCCCGCTCTCCCCTATAATTGAGGTATTCCATGAAGTTAATGGAGATTTATGTATTAGTCGGTTTCGGAAAAAAACCCCGTGCACTTTGTTAATCAGATATGACGAAAGTATAATTTCGATATAAAGATTTTCGTGAGTGACGAATATTTCTGAAATTTCATTGAATTATTCTGAAAATCTTGTCTGCACAGAAAAAATCGCGATCTTGACGTATTAAATTTACGCCGTATCAGTATAGATTACGATACGAGTGATTAACGTATCGTACATAGCGACGGTCAAACGCTGCAAACATGTATCATCCATGCTTATACATAGCCGATACACGCTTGTGGCGTTACGGTAATTGTAAACTACCGCCGAACCCGTATCCAGTGAGTAATAAAAAGTGTAATGCTACTTTTTACAAGGGTACTTAAACCTCGGTATCTAACGGAAATACGTTTCCCCTGCATCCGTGAGTTCCACAGTGGACTTCTACTTCGTTGTAACGCTAAAACTCAAGCACTCTTGAAAAAAAACAGCCTTACAGTATTTCATTGCCGATCGTGATATTTTACATATCCTTTAGGTAATGCGAAATATATTCACAGCGTTTCCTTCTCACTCCGCCCTGAGCTCCATTAGACTGCCTTACCCATACATGTTTCACATTGTCTGTAAGTTAGAATAAATTCCACGGTCGGTAATAAAAACCGTAACATTTTTTTTTCCGCAATGACGAAAATGCAGTGGGGACGCTGAGAATTTTGGTTTCTCCCAAACATTTAGTGTTCTTGAACAAAAAAAAAATTAGTTACACTTTTTATTACCAACCGGGCCCGCGTCAGTACGGAGTTCCTGATCACTTCAACCATTCGATGCATGGTCATGTTTCTTTACTACCTCGTTAAAGAGGTCACAGCGATGTGTCAAGTCAAACGAGTACAACGTTTTTTATCATTTTTATAATCGATGATCAAGGGTCCGGAAAATGTTGGGCTAAAGACAAATTATTAACTTCTTCATCTATTAATTGGGCAAAAGCTAATCGACTTTTTTACCCATAGAGTCCGGCAATGATTTAACTCGACAATTCGCCGTAAAGCCCGTTAAAAGCACTGTACAATTCAATCAGCCTAACGAAGCGTTACCAAATGCGTTTGAAATGCTCATCGAATTGATTCATTTCGTGTTCTTTTTTTTAGCCTTTCCCCAACACAGCCTTCAAATATTTTTTCTCAAATTTTGTTTCGAAAAACGTGTTGCAATTACGCTTCGAAGGGTTAAACCATCGATATATGTTTTTTTTTCTTATCTTTAGTGCAACTTAATTTGATCGTAAGCCTCTTTGCGTTAGAAAAAAAAAATGAAATCTCACGAAATACGACTAAAGTCTGTTTTCTCTATTCTAGACACGCTCGACGAATGGAAAATGGTGTTTTACGGTACGGAGACGTCGTTGGAGATCGACGAGGATCTCGACAAGGACAAGCCCGCGCCGAGTCCGGTGGATCCCGACGTGATACAGGACAACGCTGCGGTGTCCGATAGTCGTCCAAAAGTGGTCGATACCGAGGGCGATCCATGGACCGGAAGTCAACAGGTCGATCTGATATCACATCCGGAAGTTCAAAGACCAACGACCGAGAACCAAACGAGCGGTGCTTGCACGAGTTACGACTCACGCGGGTGCCTAGGTGGGTGCCTCATCCTCATACTTGTCCTACTGTCCCTAAGTAGGCAAATCGACAGCTGGACCGATATCGCATCCGGCCGAAGCTCGAAAAAAATCGTTCCAAGTGAAACCGCTATTAGCGAATTCACGAAAAACTTATCGAACATGCCGTCGAGCGACTCGCGGCTCAATGTACGGGACTCTCGCGCGAGTCTCGCGTCCTCGACTTTAGGCAGGCCTCGGTATCTCCGTTGTTCATGATAATGCGGACTCCAGCGAGCTCCGCGTTTAGTTAATACTCGAGTTAATGATAATACCAGAACAATTTACAATATTAGAAAGTTAATGAACGAATAGTGGAGGTAAAGTGTGTATGACTGTTTCCGTGTGACCGATGTACGAGGACGGATGTACAACGTCAGTGATATTTATCCCCGCTTGTCGAGAAAAACTTTCCAATCGACGAGGGACAAAAAAAACGAGAAAATAAAAGCTAACGCATTGGAAAGTGTTTGTCAGCGCATTGTGGGCGTACAAGCGAGCATTGAGGTCTGATCGCTTCGATCGAGCCTTCGAAACGATGTACACTGAAAAAAAAAAAAAAACGATTCTTGTCGGCGTCATTGTTTCGAGTAGAAATGTCGAACTTTTGTTTTTCAGTGTAAATCGGAGCTGAAAAAACGTTTTTTCGTGACATTCGGGCTCAAAAAGCTTCTTGTCCACTTGCTAGCTGAACGCTAACAACAAATGTATCCAAAGAACGTTGCGCAGATGGAATTAACGGAACGAGCGTGTTTAACGTTTTACAAAACTTTTATACGAAAAAAAAAAGAATCACGCTATCCATAAATTAATAATAATCCGGTGTGGACGATTGCGCGTAATTAATGCGACGACGCGAGAGAAAGAATTAACAACAGAGGGATTGTGAAAGAGAACAAACAAAAAAAAAACATGGTTGACGGAAGTTGACGAAACCAAATTCAGCGAGAGTTTGGGAGCGGGGGTAAAAAAAAACAAATTCTTTGGTTCGTGAGTTTAGGCTGAAGTGACGATAATCATAATCGAAGGCGATATTTCGCGGGTCGCGCGAGACCCAGCTGACAATAAAGTCCGTAACGCAAGGAGCCCAAAAAAAAAAAAAATAAGCTTCGTTAAAAACAATGCAGAATTCGCAGAGCCTTCACCACTGCCAGATATGGAAAAAAACTAAATCAGGAAAAAAATGGCTGAAGGTGAAATTTATAAACAATGAACGATAATGGAAAACCGAGGATTCTCCGCTAATATATTAAACGACGAATCAATGCGTGAGGGACACTAATTAGAGCTTCTGTGGTGTTCGATACTATCACACGTGACACTTGCTCAAGGGACGTTGCTAAATATTACGAATAATTGAAGAAAATAATAACGCGAAAAAAAAATCCGCAAATCTGATTTCGCTTCTCACTGCTCGCATCATCTTCATCGTCATTGACATCCGCAAAGGCCCTCCAAGAATCACTGCGCCGTCGACTGTGCTCAACTCAATGCCAACAATATAAAGGTCAAAACTAATAATCTGCTTGCGGTTATAGAGATAAATGTTTAGGAGCTCCCAGTTAAAAAGTAAGGAAAAACCGGTCTAAAGAGACGGAGATCTTGGAGAGAAGAGTCGAAGAAACGGCGGCGAAGAAGACGAAGGATTAGTTTTCGGAAGGAGTTCAGTAACCGAGAGAAAGAAAGTGTTAGAAACGTATAATTTTTTTATCTCCACAGTGAGAACAAGTGCAATTAAAAAAAATCATTGATTATTAACCGTCATTGAAATAACCATAACGTTGCCAAATAAATAAGTTAAGAGATTCTAATTAACTACCGACTTGTACGAAATCGAGGGAAACGAAAAAAGCAGCGGTTAAACTAGACCCGGGTTTAAAGTTTAAAATCCGCAAAACCGCAAATTCGAAACAGAAAAAGAAACACGCGATGACGAATACAAATCAGTATTAAAATCCAAGCTAAATGCTAAACGCCAAGTACTCCGGAATATCGAAACGTACGTAAATAATAAATTAGCCGTTGTAAATATGTTTTTCAGGTACATTGAAGTACAAGGATGCAACTTTAATGATAATTGAGTCGTGTAGAGAAAAAGAAAATTGTTTCCAGACTAAAATTGCACAAATGGCTCGGTGCTTTCGTTTCGATCGAAAATTTTGAAATTTTTGAACAATGCATGTTAAACTCCAGCAGTGTTTACAAGACAAAAAAATAACCAATGTTAAGGACGCCAAAGCATTCATTCAGGCTTCCGAAGGATAAACGTCTTCCTTGCACAATTATGTTGTAAACGGAAATCGGCGAAATTGCGATTGAAAAAAGAATTAAGAATAATCATTTTTACTTATAATGTTTCATGTAATAAAATGAATTTATATAAAATGGAATCTTTCATCTTAAAAATTTCTCGTGAAACTAGCTGGAAGAATGGAATTTTTTATACAACTTCTACTGGAAAACGAAATGTAAGAAGGGTCTATATGATTTTTTATCTTACAAATTCACATACAATTGGATGAAAGAATTTTTGTACACTGAAAAATAAATGAACGCAATTATCATGGTTTTATGCAATTTATCTGGAATCAATGAAAAACAAGGATTAGAAAGATCCCAATTTCGCCGACTTCCGATCGTAATCTTCGATACTATAGATACGCGTGATTCGTGAAAAATAGAATGTGTTTTCATCATATGTACAGTGAGAAGTTATATATATATATATATATATATATATATATTTACCGGGTAGTCAACTGTTAGTATCCTATTAAATTCTACCGTAGTTCATCGCGATAAGTTGCTCTATCATGCCGTGTTATAATTATACAAGTTAGAAGATTCATCGATCGGACGGATTAACTTCAGTCAGATTCATTTATTTAATATCATTAGCCTGTACACTGAATATACATATCTGTCGAGAGCATTTGTTGATTGCGCCACACATACATTGTTTCGTTGTTGGTTTTTTTTTCAAAAAGTTTTCAATAATTAAACGTAACGATGATAAAAATAATTCACAAAATGAGAGCGTAACATATGCGACGCTCATCGTTTCTTCCACTGTTGATTATAGTAATGTCGATATTTAAAGTTCAATTTATTTGTGAATTATTTTAAAGCAATATGCGGGCGATTTCAATTAGTTAGCATAAATATTGTGTACAGATATTATTTAGCAGTTCCACACGAGCCATGTTGTCCTCGATCTGTCGTATGTATCGACGAGAGAAAAATCTTCGCTAGAGGAACCAAATATCAAACTCTTTGACACGCTACGTTGATGAAAGGCGTGTCACAAATTTGAACAGTTCGCAGACCACCTAAGCGTACCTACCGAAGTTCAACGACAAACACATGAAAATAAACTTATACGAATATTCGAAAATGTGAACCGCGGTATGGCTCGAAGTGTTCCGACGAGTTTTTCCTTTCACCAGACTAATATAACTCGTCGATTTGAAGCGTAAAGTACGGAAACATAATAAGAGAAGAAAACAAACTCTAGAGCTTCGTTAAACCGGATATAACTGTTCAGAATATTAATTATATATGTATATTACCGATATTGACATACGCGTGCGGAAAAAGTCGTAGAACGTAAAAAACACCTTCGAAAAAAAATTGAAAGAAAACTTGAATGACGGATTCAGTTTGAAGGGGACGATAATTGAATTTCTCGTGTTTATTATCACGGATCATGAAATATCATGTAATATCTGCCCATTTTTTATTAACACAATTTAAGAGGGTGACTTGCCACTTTTTCGATAATCGAGCCACTAAAGGCTACTTTTTGCTTAAAATTGTTATTCGTCGACTCGAAGGAAAAAAACGTTTTAACTTTGTCCCGCTGAAGTGAAAAAAAATGCATCTACTCGAGAACAAAATGATTAGCAACATTTACTGGTGTCTCCGTGAAGAAATACCACTTTTTGCGTCGTGATTATATTAAGCGATCACATCACAAAATGTTCAAGTCTCATCGGTAACAATGCTTACTTTACTGGAATGAACGAACTTTGTTTTATCCAACGCAACGTTATGTGGTGCCGTGTAATAATAAAAATATTCCGTGCTTGTTACGTCCTAACGCCGGGACGTAACAGTGTATCAATATCCTAGCAACAAAAAGCGAATGGGCTGATGAAAATCTTTTTAGATCTCATTAGTGAACTATCGAACCCGCGAACCATTGATAGTACTGTTGAGCTTAAACAGTATTCTCCGTCGACACATTCACATTTTTTTCGTGAAACAAAGACAATGTAAATCAACATTTTAAAACAAACAGCACAGACTTGATTCGTCGGTTTTTTCAAATGCTAGACATTGTTTCAGTGACAAGTCCTCTATGCTAAAATGGGTTTTAATTGCCTCTGCTCAAACATACAAAAGAAAGTAAACCGGGGTGAAAGTTATATTGAATCTTTAAACGTCAATTAAAATAAAGCCAACGTTCATAAGCGTCGACGTCAATCTCGAACACGAAGATTCGAATTAAAAAATCTAAAAATAGATAAAACAAAACAAAAATAAACGCACTCGATACGTATAAATAAGAGATTCCGTAAAATCGAAAATCGTCGTAGCGAAAACAAGGGTTCAATCGTCTGTCGTTTTGAACCCGACGTATCTTCCAAATGTACAATATCTGCTGCAGCACGATGGGTCAAGGGATATAGCGGAAAAAAAGAAAAACCCTTCTGATGTATTTACGATATTGACTGCAGACCATTTCCGGGGTTCGCTCGCGCACCCTTGAATCAGGCGTAAAGGAACTTATTTTTCCAATAAGAAAAAAAAAAAAAAAAAAGAAAACGTGTATACTATTTAAATCGAAGAAAAGCAAAATGAATGACGCGTCCGTGTGCTATGAACTTTTTAAAACTTAAAATGAAAAATTGCTAATTAAAAAATAAACATGAAGAATTTCCCGATGCCGATTTAGGGCATTGTATTGTTTCAACGTACGATTGGCCGTGAAAAAAAGATAATGAGATTTGAAAAGCAAAGCGATATCGGGACTGTCACGAATAAAAATGGCCCTCCGTGTGTGCGCACCATAATCAATGTATCTATTGTAAATGTTTGTATGTAATGTAAAATGTATCTTTGCTTAAAAAAAAGGGGCGACATATCCTAAGTTATAGAGTTCATTTAAGTGCAAGGGGTTGGGGAAAGAAGAAAGCGATATATTTAAGCTTAAGAGGGGCCCGTACGCACATGCCACACACACACTGTAATCTCGTCTCTGCCATTTGCGACTGCCAGCTCAACAGTATAAAAAGATCTGCCAAATCAATATTTGACCACTCGTTAATATGAAGCCGCAAAGGACAGGGACGAAAACGATTGATCGCAAAGTGCGAGATTTCGCAGGATATACATACATATACATAAAAAAACAAAATACATATATATATAAGTAACTGAAACTACTATATGAACCTTATATATGCCGAACTAAAATTTGTATATCATGAATGAATTAAAAGAGAAGAGGATCCTGAATAACGAGGCGCACGCTCTCTTTGTCTGTTTCAATTGATATATTATTGTTATTATCACCATTATACTATTGTGTTTAACGCTTGACACGAACTCTCTACTTTTCTTGCTATCAAACTTAGCATTTAGGACAGTCAGCGGAGGAAAAAAATTATAGGCGCTGTGAGCTTGAACGAATAATTAACTGAATAATTTTAATCCTTTTGTAATGATTCTTTATGTTAAGGATTGCTCTTCGGAAGTTTGCCAATTTTTTTTCATTTTAAATCTCGCGTCATGATACTGAATTGTCGTAACTAATCATTTTGTCAATAAAAAGAAAAAATTGTGACCACAAATATATCAAAGGTTAATTATTCATAGGAGAACGCGTTTATTACGTCTTCTTTCTGAAAAGTATATCTGATTCTATTAATAAAAGTTATTTTTTTTCCTTTGAGAGATATGAAATCACCAACAAGATTTTCAATTACGGTTTTTGATTAAAATCTACATTCATTTTTTTTTCCTGATAATTTTGAAATTTTCGCCCGTACAGTTCATTAAATTCAAAATAAAACTTCCTGCCGACTGACCTAATAAGTTTGCGTTTGGTTTAACGAGTGGGTCTTGATGATTTTTTTTTTTCATTACATCTGCAACACTATTCTCGCTATACTCTATCATTGGGACTAATAATAATTTTTTCCTCGAAGCACGGTATTAAATTGACTAATTATATCGATGCTCCAAAGCACGTACAGGGTAAGCTCAAACAAATATTTATTCGGTAGACACGTACGCACGCCGATTTAGAATCTGGGCATGTATTTTCGTTTACATGTAAGTAAATGTCTACGAAAACCCCACCTCTGAAACTGCTCGTGTTGATGGTATGCACATGCACGGGAATAGAGGCATAGAAATTTGATCTGCGTGCGTGCGCACACGGCGAATATGTCCTTTTGACTTGGGACCGTCGATATTATTCCGGCCAAAAATAGTTTTTCCAGTCTCACTTCGAATTAGCACATTGGCCACAACGTTCGCAACGTGTGCAGTCCTCAGATCTCAGGTAATCAATCTCCCGAGCTCCCTGGCTTTGCTTATGTGCAGTTCAAATTGAAATGACTGCAAATCGATAAATAAACTTTCTCGCTGTTTCTCACTTCGAGCTAGCTCGAAATAACCAGGTTTGTTTATACCAGATGTACGTGTATAAGTTATACGTAAACGTGGGCTTTTCGGTGTTTCATGTAACTTATCCTTTCGGCACTAAGAATTGTTTGCTTTTCGTATTAAAAGGGGGATTTTCCCCTCCACTTGTATGTTTATCTTCTGTGTTACGTGCCGTTTCGTGAGTTTGATTCCACCCGAAAAAAAAAAAAAAAACTACGATCCAAATTCCAAATGTTTGACGACGCGACCCCGCGTCCTCTATCATCGAGCAGTTTTCAATAGTAGTAAATAAATAAAATCGTAAGATAGAACAGAATGTAAAATTATAATAACATCTTGAAAAAATAAGATTACGCGTATTTTCCCGACCTTTCAATACTTAATTATTCAACGGAGCATATAGAATCACTTAGTTATCGCGGAATTAATGATCTCTATGTGAAAGTGTAAACTACTGCAAAACCACTGGGCTGAATGAAAATTATTAGCACGAACGAAGCTCTGGCGGATAAATTTAGGCAGCTCTAAACCCGATGACGGACGGTTCATGATTTCGGATGCAGTACGGATTTTCCCAGCCAAGCTCTACCACAAAATCCACATCCACACACGTACAACCAAAACCACCATCCATCCCCCGAACGTTTCACCGACACGGTGAGTCTAGTTCTCTCAATCTACTCTAGTTTTGTACAAACTGGCTTCACAATCTATCTACCTATCTGTCTGTCCTCTTTCTGTTTCTCTCGCTGTTCTCTGTCTGTGTACCTTGCATTTGAATTATTCATTTTAATCCTCGGCTCTATAAATCCAGTGTGACTAACTTCCGTGGGCTCTAATATACTCTCCTCTTTATGTGACCGTTGTTTGATACTTTATGGCAATTTTATTCAGCTTCCATGCCGTTCACATGCGGCTTTCCCCGTATCCAAATCCTTCGATTAATTTTGTCGCGCTTATCCCGCTCTGCACGCTGCACCGCCACTCTAACACTCTATTATACTATTATACTATTATACTATTATATAGTTGTATAGAATTCGTAGTTGAATTTTCTCTGAAAATTGTTAAAAGTTTAACGCTGTCGTCCGGACGGTAAATCGAATGCGGCCCACGACTGCTATTGAAAGAATAAAGTTTAATTAATTAATGTTTTTAACTACTTCTACCGAACACGCTGATCGATTTTTCTTTGTGTAGTTTTTTAAGCGTAATTGTCGTACACGCGATAGTTATTTAGTATCAATATATATATATATATATATGTATGTCTGTTTGTAATTTGTAACTTGTAACTTGCGAAGATAGGTTTGTCGGACGATTGTGATTTTTTTTTCTTTTTTTCTTTTTAGGATTATCGTTGTCACAGTGCATGTGAGGTATCGCTTCATTAAGCTGTTCGCAGTGTCTGATGTACTGAGAGAACTGTTGAGGATTTTAAATATTTGTTTTTTTTTTCTTCTCTTGATAAAGGAGACGGTCTGATATGGCAGTTTTTTTACCAATCGTACGACTAAAGCTCGAAACAATCGACGAACGAGATTTTTTTATGGATACTATCATGAAATCAATTTTCCAAACAAGATTATCGAAGACTCGTCGCTGTGAGAGAAAAAAAAATCATTCGATGTTCTCGGGAGAACATTTTGCCGCTTATATAGTCTATCGTCCCGTGAAAACCGGCAGTATAAAAGTTTGAAATTTGAGTAATGAACATTTCTTGGTACATTTATAATTTGTGGACATTCTACAACCGTATAACATGTTTTCGGATTGAATTCGTTTGCTTATATATTATTTTGGAGTTATGCGGATCTGAAATAGTTTGCCGATTTTTTCGAACTTAAACCATACCATCAGCCACGAATGAAGACTATCCTTCGGACCCTTTCTTCACTCTCGGCAATGCTTCGTCGGGCAATTAATCGATAATAGACCAAGTGCGCCTTTTGATGCTGCATGTTCCCTCATCAGAAATTCATGGTATCGAGATAAATTGTAGCAATTTTGTTATTTTATTGGTATTCATTAACATACATTTCGAACGAGTCAATCAGAATATTATTTTTTATTTTTTTATAAATGATCACCTTCGTGAAAATATCGATGACACAATTTTCAACTCAATTAGACAATAACGTGGAATAATTTGACTGCAACGAATAATCTCCTATAATTTCCTGACGAGTTCCAACGCAGTTCGGAATGTTATAGATTATACCTGATTTATTGCCAGTTAATCATCCTAACTATCCAATCACTAAATGATTCCAAAATAAATTTACGTCTAAAATATGTAAATAAAAAAACAAGTTCTCTCAACTTTTCTTGCAGCGTAACAGACATTTTTCCATCTACCATGATAGTATTTCCCATTAAAGCATGAGACATCCGATAAACCTGCAAAAAAAAAATTAAAAAATGCGAAATGAAACGAAACAAAGCATCAATGATTTATGTGTTGATTTTACAGAATGCAACGCTGGCTGGTACCTGATCGAGGGAAGATGTGTGACGCAGTGCCCATCGGAAACGTATCCTGCTCACGATCAGCACAGGAGCGTGTGCTCGTTGTGTCACTACACTTGCACGAGCTGTTCGGGACCATCGAACACCGAATGTACATCATGCCATGGAGACGCGAGCTTGGACTCCTCGTACGACGGTGAAACTCAGTGCATTCCGAAGTCACTGGAGTGGAAGACCCAATCGACCAAATGGTTTTATCGCATGACCATACTGTTTGGACTTAATCTTACATTCCTCACAGTGGCCGTTGTATATCTATGTTTATCAGGCGTGTTGAAAAAACGAAATACACAGACTGGACAATCGTACAATTACAACAAATTGGCCGCGTCTGTCGAGGATGATGGACCAACGGAAAAACACTTGTTACATCGAAATGGTTGTTTATCCGACAGCGACTAGCCTCAATAAATTTTTAAAAAACACACACACATTACGACGAGAATTAATATTTTCAGTCTTCGTGTTTTTAGAAAACTATCCCAATATTTAACATATAAACATGTTGAAGATGTACAGTTGAATGGGGAAATTTAATTGTAATAAAAGATTAATTCGTAAACGCGTATTGACATTGTGTTTAATAAAATAATTACATCCGAATTTTTACAAAATGTGCCTATGGAATGAAAAGTTCGAAATAACAAAATTGGCACTTTTGAATATAAGAGGATGGTTGCTCCTTGTTCTCGAATTTGGCACGATGGGGTATTCTGATTTTCAATAGAAAATCAGTTTTTCTGCACACGGAGTTATTCTGAGCCTTGTGTCGTAAAGTAAAATAGTGCCCCGATTTGATTTGAATCACGTCATAAATAAAACTTTTCTTTTGAATCTAACCGATCTAAAAAAAATGTAATTTGAGCAGTTTTATTACAAAAGAGATATCAGAAATTTCGTTGTAAAAAGTACATAGATTATCATTTAAGATTCGATACAGAGGTGTGTACGACGTGCGCTGCAGCATTTTTATGTGCAGTCGAATGGTAAAAAAATCTTTATCTTACAACCGTATTAAATTGGCGATTTTCGACGGATCTTGCGAAAAGTTAAATACAATTATCCGATAAAAATTCACCGAAAGCACTATGTATTCATGAGCTAAAGCAGCCCCGATCTATTCTAGGGTGTTATTATTTTCAACAGAAGAAATATCAAACAATGGAGCCTTTTCCTCTTTAGCAAATTCGGTTGGGGTAATATTTGCAACTCAAGATTGTTTTTACCTCATACAACACGAATCCGTTAAAAGGTCGGAAAAAATAGCACCAAAGTAATTTTGGAAATTCAGCTCTCTCTGGTCCACCATTGGCAGAGTATCTGCGATGAAATATTAGTAATCTACGATAAAATATTTTCGTTAGTTGTAGTTTCTGCAGAGTCGAGGTTTAGTGACTAACAAACAAGAAAGATAAAGCAATTTCTTATTTAGTTTAGTTTAATTTAGTTTCTTTGAGGGTAGAAATTTAGTTTTAGAACGTTTTTTTTCAGTATTTTCGATTGCTAAAACTTTTTGTATGTGAAATACGAATAGTCTTGCCAATTTCGATTATAAATATTTCTCGACGATGTTATCGAAAATTTTGCTACTAAAGCGAAAGCAATAGAGGTTCGGGGATGCGGTTTGGGTCGGAGAAGGTAGCTGGAGTATAGCAGCAGCCACAAGGATTGTTGCGGCAGTGCCTCGGTCAATGGGATGGCTGCGGCATAAACGATTAATACAGAGTTGGTCGTACGTTCATAACAGGTTTTTGGAATATGAACCTATAATCGAGTTGATGGCAGGAACTCAACTAAAGGGCGATCCCAAAGGTTAATGACTCATTAGCCTCCAGTAGAACGAAAAACTACTTGCGCTCGAGTAGGGTGGCGTAATGGGGGTGTGCTCGCTCTAGTCAGAGTAAAGGACTCCACGGGTAAAACAGTTATTCGTTCCGTTAATGAATTGACGACATTCCTGTCGAAAATCAAATTAGATAAAAGGAATGAACTTTGTTCATGGTTTCAGCTTCTCTTTTTTATAACGACAGCATAAAAAATAGGGTTGAGAGAAATCAAGGTAACCCTGATTATTTCACATGTACTTTTGCAATGCTGCATTTATTAAACACAAAATCAAAGCCACGTACACCGCCGACTTTGATCTTCTTTTTATTTTTAATTTCATTTGTATGTCTACAAAAGCACTGTGCATTGATCGATAATACGTGTATTTAAAGATAATAACTGTTTTACCGTTGGAGCACTGGAGTATGTTTCCAAAATGTCTCGTCACAATCTGGTAAACTGTTTTATCAGCTGACTGTCACCAACTGTTCGCTCACCGCAGGAGGGCGTTAGTGACAAAGAGGACACTGCAGGAGTACAATTTGGGAGTCGTGACGAGCCATAAACAGGAATCTAAAATCGCACACAAACATGCGCTCGCAGCTCATTACTCCAAGCTTGTCTTCACGATCTTGGACACTGAGATCATCGACGGGAATGCTTTGCTCTTCTCATCACTCTCCAAACGCTTCTAGCGATTCTATAGTCCTCCACATGACCCCCCCCCCCCCCCCCCCCCCCCCCCCCCCCCCCCCCCCCCCCCCCCCCCCCCCCCCCCCCCCCCTTAAGGAAAAATGGCAATTCACGTAGGGTGCAAAATTACCGTGCGCATCGGGCTCGAATTTACCTTTTCCACAAAGAAATTAGCACTATTAAAAAATTTAATTAGTTTTCAATACCGACTGAGTCTGGTTTACTTCGCCTTAATTTTCCTATTAGATTTTTCGGGCATACACACAAATGATTAGAATTCGACCTCTCGGTCACCGGTTTTGATGCGCCGGCTGGTGCACGGCTACGCGGTCATCCATCCAAGTACTGACCGCGATCGATTCTGTTTGATTGTGAGGACCACCAAAGCGCACACTAACCGCGCATTCATCGCTGTCGGTATTACCACTTCCGTGACGGCCTTTCGTCACTAGCGCCCTCTTGCGGTGAGCGAACGGTCGGTAACAGACGTCTGATAAAACAGTTTTCCAAAGTTTGACTTCGAAACTTTGGCATTCCCGCCATCGCACCACCTTCAGGTGGCGTCAAATTAATGTTCTGACGTTTCCCTCGGTTAACTAGTTCGAATTGTCAAATAAATAAACTGTTGAAAAAACGATTCTCAAAAGCATATGTCGAGTTCTTAAACCCATCAGCCATATATATAGTTTCTCAGAATTATCATAACATACTGTACTTCTATACTACCTTAATTTCGATGCACTTGGATGGGGATAATCGCAGAATGAAAGAACCGTTGTGTAATTTTTTTATACGGACAGCCTGCATTTATAATGATCGAAGAAATTCACGGAGCAAAACAGTCGCGCATTATCGATGATATTCAGTTGCAACACACGTTGATTCGCAATATTCGCGATGAGACACTTTTGGACTCACCAATTCGAAACGACTTATTACCTTTTGTACCCAAGAGAACATAGACAAATTGTACGTTCAGCATAAAAATTTGTCTTTTTTTTTACTACTTAATGTTCATTATTTATGAAACGGACAATAAATGTGTTTCATTCTCGCCTCTCGTGATTCGTTACCTAGAAGATTAATATAATTTCACACGCTTAAGTTTTCTCTTTTCTTTTCATTAATTTTGAGTATTGGGCGGGGAACGCCTGATTTTTTTTTAATAAAAAAATACATTGCGGTCGTATAATAGACGAGAGTTCGGAGTTCGAAGATCCAGAATAATATATTACTCTCAATGGAATGATCAGCACCGACGAGAACGGTCATATATATGTATATATATATATATATACCGATAGAAATTCGTTTGGGTTTTGTGACACGAACGACCTGAAAGTATTATAATACTCGTAGTGTAATATAGTATCGCGGATGCGGAGGATGCGAAGAAGCGTGACAAGAATAGGATGTTTTGTATATGATCGATATCTCGCTATATCCAAATAAGTACATTTTATCGGCAATATAAAACACATTTTGATCATTCGAACTACCGGCGTTTTTGTATGTCAAAACTATGTGCTTGCGCGGATCCAAGTACCACCGTTTAAAGTTGAACAATAGAACAATTATAGGTATTAGAACAGTAAAGGGGGGGGGGGGGGGTCCAAGCGATTAAAAAATATGTTGGCGGCCGGGTTTTGGCCGAAGCTCTCTTTCGTGCACAGCTCACTCGATTAAAACTCGATGCGTGCAACAGCGATTCATTGATCTGTATATAGATGTATATATATACTTAATTATTATTATTATTTTCTTGTGTTTTGTTTTTTTCTCGTTTTTATTATATATTAATTTACAATCAGTGTTTTTTTTAATTATTTTTGACGATTACTCGCTCGTTTTTCTTTTTTTCAAAAAAACAAATGAGTTCAATCAAATGTTTATAAGTGAATCGCGATTGGTTACCCGACCGAGCTGTCGATGAATAAGTAACATTTACGACATCTATATCCTTACATCCTTGTTTTTTTTCGGAATCCTCACTTAAATGGATCCAGCAAGAAACATCTACTATAGCTGTCGATTGATTCGCTTCATTGAGGCCGATAGAACGAAAGAAACACCTACATATCTTATGTATACATATATATAGACAGCAGTTATTGTATCAACGACTTCATCTATACCCTGTGCATCTTCTTAAACGTCTCGTCATTCCTTTTCTCGACACATTCTATGTGGTTACTCGATAAATGTTAGTTCACGTAGTAGCTATTCAATATAATATTTATATATATATTTTTTTGTTGTTGTTTGTTTTATCATATATCATATCTATATATATTTATATTCATTGTGTATGTATAATAAAACCAACGCATCAATTTTACAGCGATAATAGCTTGAGGGCCGCGTGTGTGTGTGGGTGTGTGTGTGTATGTCAATAGTTATTTTTGTGTTGTTCTTGTTCTTTTCCTTTTGTTCAATGCAAATTCGCATCAGTCATCGGTACAACACACTTTCATTCTTACATCCCCGATTACTTATTATCAAGTTTGAAAACGTAATAGAATATAATTATGGCATAACGTAACGCAACGCGCCTATACTTACGGTATAGTAACTTAGATTTTCTTACTAGTATTTATTAGCAATAAATTCACATATTGCAAGGATAAATAATAATGCTTTCTCTCTCTCTCTTTTTCTCGCTCTCTCTCTCTCTTTATCTCACTTCCTTTCTTCATTATTCTTCGACAAAAGACACGTTTTATGACTGATGTGAAGACGATAAATGGCGATTAGGTGATGCAAGTGATGACATTTATATATATATTTTTTTCATTTAGGTTTGCTTCGCGGCGACATCGATAATGTCAATGACAACGATAACAATAGTTAATGAACATTGTGAAAACAATTCTTTCTCCTTTCGTTTTCCTACGCGGGAGGTGTCTCGGATTCAATTCACACGCAATCAGAGCAGATCGATGTTCCTCGCTTTTACGAGGGAGCTATGACGATCATCGCCTCGTACGCGAGAGGAGAGAAATAATGCCGTAGTCTGTAGTGTATCTCGGCGTCACGGTTTCCTAATTCTTAAATACTAAAAATTTATTTATTAATTTATTTATTTACTTATTTTTTTATTCTTTTATTTTTCTCCTTTTTTCATTATCTAATTCGGTACGCGAGTTGCCGAGATGAGCGCCGCAAACAGCGAAAATTCGGCCGTCGAAACTTCCTCTTTATTTGTTTTTTTTTTTTTTTTTTTTTTTTTTTTTTTTTTTTTTTTTTTTTGTAAATTTCGTCATGTATATACTACGACGGCTCTTCAGCGAGGTTCGGAGACCATTGTAAAAGGCAATTATCATGTCGGAGGCTTTTGAGGCGCCTCGATAGGCGGGATTTCCTCAAAAAATCCGATTGTTTTCGCAGCTTCCGTACCCAGCACAGTGTCCCTGCGGAATCTCGTGGACTCTCCGAGATTCGTATGTTATTATAGGCGAGTAGTTTTTTTTTCGATCCGGCAGGCTCGGCAGACATATACAAAACGTATATCATCCGATACACGACGACATGAAAACGTAACGCATTATTATTACTTTACTTTACGCAATAAAAAACTGTTTGTATGAAATATAACGTTTTCTTTTTTATCCCATCGATATCGCGAGACCACAGCAATTATTCAACGATGCGAAAACGTTTCCGTATTTTAGTGCTGGTAATGTAATGCAACAACAATAACAACAACAACAACAACAATAATAAAGTTTGGAAAACGATATACAGTATTTAAGGATATTATAATTATGAGTAGAAAGTTTCAATCAGCCTGCACCGGTTTAGCACCGCCACTCGCCTCTCTATTCTCCTCTCATTCGATTCCGGTCTCGTTATCCGAAAAAAATTTCTTTCGGGTCTCACTGGGTACGAAATCCTTTACTGTGTCGTTAAGGCAATGTGAAACAGTCTCAGTCGCTATCAAAAACTGTAATTCTCTTTTTTTCAAAGCTTCTTGACCGAAAATTTGACAAGCCTCAAAAAAAAAAAAATGCATTACAGTTTTGGTTACCGACTGAGCCCGGTCGGTAGCAAAAAAAATGTAATCGCACGCATCTATCAATTCTGCTTGCCATAACATTTTCTTCTTCCCGAGATGCCTGCGGTTTTTCGAACGGCATTGATTACAGTGTTTATTACCGACCGCGACATTTCACACGCTCTTAATTCAAACGCAAAGAAACAAGAGAAAAATAATAATCGATAATATAAATCAGCAAAAGAAGAACGTCTCCGTCTCTCACTGAGCGTTACCCCGGGGAGCCGGCCACCTGTCTGAACCACAGTACGAAACGCTTTCCCGAGCGTGGTAGGTTCACCCCTCAACTGGACTTCTCTATCTCGTGGCTTCGGCAGAAGTGAGGGTCCGTCGCAGCAGTTACGAGCATAATATAATTTTCAAATTACATTACAAAAGTGTATGAATCGACTTTTCTATATAATCTGTTGCCCAGTAATGATTTTACGGTTACAATATCGCGCTCGTTAACCCTTTATAAGTTACAGAACAATCGTGGCTCTCTGACTTTGTTATGGTAACCCACTACTGTACATTCGATTCTCAACTTATCGTGGTGCTTAGCCATGAGAAAATTGTTATGACGAGTATTTGTTATCCTAGGACAAAATAAAACGATGACAAGGTTTCAAGGAATACCCGAATTTACGAACTTCAACTCTGAGGCAAAAGTCCTGAAAGAAATTTTTTAAAAATAACCAACATGACTGCCCGAAAAGTTGTCCGGTTTGAAAAAAAAATTATTACCCGATAATTTTGACGAGGTTCACATTATCCTCATAGATTTTTTTCAAGATTGTAAGCTACCATTTAATCGTATTAAGTTCGACAGCTCGCGACTTACAACAGCCAATCAGATTCATAGTATAATGACCTCGGGATGTTTTCGATATATTTCGAGATTTTTCTAGTTCGATGTGCTGTATACATTTTTCAATTTAACAAAATTCACGTTTCGGAATTCACCGGCGAATAAGAATAATAATTGTAGGTTCACTCCCAATATTATCTAAAAAAAAAATGTGTCCGTCGCATTGTTTTTGCCGTCTTAAAATTCGTAATTCTGGCGACCGTTTCGACATTACCGACGCTCATAACACCGCATGGTACTCTAGCGACGATACTTTTGAGGTGGTCAGTCTCCATTATCTTCGGAGTAGTAAAGATTAAAAAAAAAAAAAGATTGTCCCTATATACCGTACGATTGTGATACGAAGGAATAGTACAAAAAAAACTTTCGACAATCATCCGGCGAACAAATATCGTTGTGATTTTCTCGAGTAATTAGAAAAATATATAATGCTCATCGCCGCTCGGCAGGCCCACCGAAAGCCCACTTTCGTTGGGCGTAGACTAGATTAAGCCTAATAGAGACGTTGTAGCGCGAGCTCACGGGGCTCTTATTAATTTCTTTTTTTAATTACAAAGTTCCCCGTGCTTTATCACGACTCGAATACACCCACAGACACACATACGCATACATACACTGTCGCAGACACAACCCCGACGTCAGCCACCCTCCCACGTACGAATCGTCGACGAGGCGAATCGTGACGACTTCTACAGTGTAAAAATACGTAAAAAAGGTAGGTATCCTGCACGGAGTGTTCGTTTTACACAAGACAAAAAAAAATGAATAATGACAGAAAAGAAGAAATAAAATAAAAAGAAAATTGAAATGTCGTCGTTTACATTGATTATCATACGCCGTCATAAGCGAGGTCGACGGATGGTCTGTGATGCGATTGGAGGTAAGAGGGTGGCGTCGAGTTACCGGGACCAGGCCCACCGGCACCCGGATAACCGGGATAATTTGCGCTAGGTGCGTGAATTCCGGTCGGCGGTGTAGGATAAGCGTCGAAGGAACTCGAGTACGATGCGTTGTACGGATAAGGATTGGCCATATGACCGAGAGACGGATGCATCCCTCCCATACCACTTATTCCGCTCATCCCGTAAGTGCGTTGCATCAGACTCGATTCGAGACCGCCGAACAGATATCCATTCGTCGAACCCATCGATACAGGATAATGAGGACCGGGTATGATGTTCGAGTACGCGTTGCTCGCCTGTCCGTGACTCATGCTTGGGGTGTAATTGCTCGAGGCAAGATTCTCAACGGTATACGATTTACTGTGCTGCTGCTGTTGTTGTTGCTGCTGCTGTTGTTGTTGTTGCTGATGATCCGGTTGCGTCGAGTGATGACGTCCATTCATACCATAGAGAGAACCATAATTTTCCGCCGCCGAGTAGTGCAGAGAGCTCGGATAAATTCCACCCCCGGGTCCGAGCGGCGGACTGTAATTCGCCATGCTGACACTCGTGAAACCCGATAGATAGGACTGATGATGAGCCTCGAGTTTGTCGCCAAGCGCGTCCTCGGATATCCCCGAATGGGAGTGTTGAAGACGTTGATTACCACCGTCGGCTATGCTCGGTATCTGATCGACCAGAGACTCGAGATCACTGAGACTCTTTGATGCTACGTCTTGTCCCGAATTCCTTTTAATACCGTACGTTTCGTGCGGATGATGGTGCGGCGACATTGACGAATGTTGCGTCGGCGTGTGCGAATGATTGTGCGGCGGTGTCGCATGCGAATGATGTTGCTGCTGCTGTTGTTGTTGCTGCTGTTGTTGTTGTTGCTGTTGTTGCTGCTGCTGTTGTTGCTGCTGCTGTTGTTGTTGCTGTTGCTGTTGCTGTTGCTGTTGCTGCTGCTGTTGCTGTTGCTGCTGTTGTTGCTGCTGCTGCTGCTGCTGCTGGGCGAGTTCGTCGGCACTCTGTTGGCTCAGACCCGTCGGTGTTGTCTGATGCGGATGACGATTGTGCGATTCCGTCGGTTGATCGTGAAAGCCCATGTAACTCGCGTAACCCGAGTGTACCGGTGTACCGGGATTACTGTGATGCCCCGAATTGTCAGCCGTACCGGCCGGATTGTACTGGCGATGTTCGTTGTTAAGATTCTGCTGTGAAATACTGGTGGGTGGTTCGAAATCGGGATGCTCGACGCTCGGCGACGTCAACGGCGATGGTTCCAAATTATTTTCCGACGATATCGCCGTGTTTATCTCGGACGATAGATCCGAGTGGGTGAACGACAGTGACATCGACTTTGGACTTTGGCTGTAGTGCTGCATATGGACCGGGCTGTGCTTGGCGCTCATGTTGTAAGGACTGTCGTTCATCCCCTGACCGAAGAAGCCCGAGTCGCTCATTGGCTGCGAGTACGGGGCCATGTGAGCGAACGGTTTCGGTGGCGACATGAGAGGCGGTGAGAAACAATGAGGAACACCAGAATTTCCGTAACCGTCGTTCATGTGACTCATCTCATGCTGCTGCTGCTGCATTTGGTGATGCTGCTGCTGTTGCTGCTGCTGCTGTTGATGCTGCTGCTGCTGTTGCTGCTGTTGTTGCTGTTGTTGCTGCTGCTGTTCCCTCTCTCTCGCCTCTTGCTCCTGCTGCTTCTGCTGCTGGTGTATCTTCTTCGGTCTGCCACGACGTTTCTTTATCACCTCGCCGTTACCGTCGGTCTTGTCCACTTCCGGCACCGGTTGATCGTCCGGATTCTTTATCTTCTTCGGTCTACCGCGCTTCTTTTTCCCGGGAATCAAACCGGGCTCCTGCTTTATCGTCGAACTGCTGAGATCCGTCATCGTACTCTCACCGTCGACTCCCATTTCGTCCGCGAACAATGCCTTCTTCTCGTCCAAACCCTCCATGTCCTTCTTTTTGAGCTTCGAGTCCGCGAATACTATGTCCGACTCGTCGAGATGAGTTATAGTGCCGTTAAGATAGTCGCGAAATTTTTTTAACGCCGCATAGTACGGCACCTTGTCCGCGGCGCGCGGCAGCTGAGCGCATCTCGCGCTGCTAGACGGCATCACCCACATGTGCTGAAACATTCCAAGAAAGAAACAACGTACGTGTTATTCTCATTGTTTTACACAGTTTAATCTCTATTACGAAGAGAATTTGTTTTCTTTCTTTTTTCCAGTAATTATGAGGATCATATTATTTTTATGAAAAAATATGTACCCTTAGTAAAAACCAATCGAGTCTTACCGTATTGGTACCGTCGACGAGACTTGGTTGCCTCCCGAATCCAAATTCCTTCTTTCCCGAAAATACCTCGTAAATGAGTTTACCGTTGAAGACAGCGATCTTCGGCTTGAACTTTCGCAATTTTTCCAGCAATATGTGACTTCCTGAAAGCATAGATTATACCTTTGATTTTAAAAAATATGTAAAGGAACGAGATTTTAATGAGGGGTGCATGAGTGTTTTCGAATAGATACACATTTTTTAGATGTGATTAACTGTAATTAAGGTAGTCCGAGCGGTACAGTCCCGCGAAACGTGAGTTTCAGGGAAAATTTTGAACATTTCTTGATGGGATAAAAATCTGAAAAAAATCAAATATACGGGAGGTGCTGGAAAGATTTTTTTTTTTTTTGTGAAATAATAATTCTAATTTGTTATTAACAAATTGAAGATAAAAATCATTATTCAACAAATTACCCGGCAACTTAATTATTTTCCTTCATAAAAATAATTCGTTTATTTTTCTGAATACCTATGAATTTTTTCAAAATTTTTTGTAATACTTGAAAATTGCGTTTTTTCACAGCTTAAACATAGAACTGTGCCGCCTGAACTATCGTAATACGCTGAGAGTATCATTGGTTGAACTGACAAAATTAATATGGATGTTATTAAAAATCGTTTCGTTTCAAATTTCATTCAATGTGTTTCTCGTGAGAACCACCATCTTCACCTTGATAACAAAAAAGGTATAATGTTGAAAGAAGATGTGCTACAAATATATATCTTTTGATCCCATTTTTTTATCGGACACACTTTTTTCTTCTTTTATACGTAGTAATTTTTTTTCTTATTAATTTCCAAAATTAATATCTCTAAAACAGTTCATAGATTATGATTACGACAAGAAAAAAAATATATTGAAAAATAAAAATGATTATTATAGAACAAATATGAAAAACTATTTTTGTACAACTTCTACCTTTATACTGAAAATGTTGCATTAAATGTGTCATTATTTGTTTACTTCCTCATAAAAGCTGTTTTCGTTAAAAAAATAATCGAAATTTCAGTGTCAGAGTACGTAAACTAGGCTGAAACGTCGAGAAATGTGATTTGTACCTGGCGTCCAAATGTATGCGTGTAGTGTGTGTGTGTGTGTGTGTGTGTGTGTGAGTGAAAGGTTGCATCGTTTAAAACGATGATAACTCGGAAACAGTTTGAGATAGCCCGTTGAAATTTGGTACACTTGTAGAGTGGTCACGTCTTTTCGGTCAATGCAATTTTTATGATGACTTTTTATGACTGATTAAAAGGTTTAAAATTTCACTTTCCAACTTTTTTACTTGACGCTATACTAAAAAAAATGTAGAAATTACAAATTGATTCTTGGAGGAATGCCCGACTCGATCTCCGACAGATTTTTGCGAATTCATACAGCCTTCGATAAAGTTGCAAAGTTAAATATAAGTAAACATTAATATTTTTTTATTCGATTTTGTTTTTTCTTCGATCAAAGCGTCGGTGTAAATATTAACTTCATTTTTTTATTTAAATATTTACTTTATGTAAAACAATAATAGTAAAAATCGACTAACGGTAAATAAAAATTGGTTTTTACTATTCATACACCAGACGCACCATAGTCCCGAACGGATATATCGCAATCCGTTTGCCGTGCAGCTAACAAAATGAATACACACTAAGTCGGTAATTTTCTCTACAATCTCCGAGTACTACGAGTATCGAAAAAAAAAAATGTTTCACTGAAAAGTCAGAACATATTACATACTGTCTGATCGAAATTCACACGTTTCGCGAGTGTATCGGGGCGAATAGAGAACATTGAATTTGGTGCGTTTCACGCCCCTCCAACACCCGGCGGGAGGAGAGTCGGCTCGTTCGTCGTCTGCTACAATTTTTCCCTCGTCTTTTCCACACATAATCTCGCAGCGTCGAGACGCCCATCGCGCGGACGAGGCCGGGCCTTGTGGATGATCGGCGGCACGATTAGTTATGAATCTCGAACACGGTAGTTTCGAATAGTTGTCAAGTTAGTGCTCAGTGCTTCTTTAGCCGAGGTGAAACTCCTCTCTCGATAGTGTAAGTTATCCCGGAGTGGTTTGTTTGTGCGGGTCACGCGAATCGGGTCGAACGGCAAAGTTTACGAGAACAAGAACACCTCGGGGGCAACGCGGAGGAAAGACGCAACTTTGTTGTCGCGTGAACGGCCACACCAGGCCGAAACATAAAGTAAGTAAGCCACTTCCATTGTCACTGATTCTTTCTCGATCTTTCCGTCGAACGCGATTATAAATTACTTTGCGATTTCGCCCGATCGAACACGCGGCGCTCGCGTCTCGCCGTTTGTTTACTTACTGCGAACTGTTAACCTCTCAGTGCAATCGTAATACAGTGAACAACGACGGTCAGTCTTTTATTTTGTTATCCCGTTGAAAGCGAATAACGTGTAGAATTAACTCGGCGAAAAAATACAAATACAAAATATGCAAATGTGTCCGGTCGTGGATAAAAATGACCGGTCGTTCGGGTAAGGTTTCTGGTACCCTTATAGACAAGCGCCACAAAAAGTAGCGATATTGGCGCGATATTGGCGACATGTGCGGCACATGTCGCAATTATTGTGCCAACTGCTACTTTTTGTGCCCCTTGTCTATCAGGGTAAGGTTAAAGAAAGTATCTTCGTTCTCTCGGAGAAATTTTTTAAAAATGTTTCCAATTTTTTATATCAGCGTTTATCGACGAAATGGCCGACCTTTGTGCGGTCTCGCTCGGCAAAAGAACGTTAATAGGCCGGCTTCAGCAAGTTTTCATCGATCAAGCTGAAAGTTTGTACAGACGCGGAGTTACTAACAGCAATTTTTGGAATGGATTTTATCCGATATCGGCCGTGATTCAAAAGTTGGCTTTTTTTTCTGTTTTTAACAAACACTACGCTTGCTGCAACTTGCAAGATCTTCACGCTATGAAATTGAAACTTCGTACACAAGTTAGGCTATAAACAAGAATATTTGTCATTCAGATTGGTAAGAATCCAGAAGGTGGTTAAAATTTCATGAAATTTTCCGAACTGGGACTGGTTTCGTGTAATGTAGTTATGTGGGTACGCCGGAGTCATAGACATCAGCGTCAATTTGACATAAAAAAATAATTATATGTGGTACTTTGTCATGTGTAATTTTATTGAAAATTAATGAGTATCTATGAAAATGTTCGCAATTAGATTGAACCGATTATTTGGAAACTGATTATTTGTTTAGTGTGGATGTGACTTCATTATTACGACAATCAGGTTAGGAAACGTTATTTGACCCGAAACCGTGTACTTTGGTCGCAGTTCTGTTGAACATTTGTCCGGTGACTTAACTTTTTTTTGTTGCGCATGAGTTCCTGATTGATTCGCGAGTCCGCAGTACTTTATATTTTTTCACTATCTTTGATCTAAGAATGTCAATTCTTTATTTGAAGATCAATTTGGCCAGCTCTCCCGTAAGCGCAGTGTAAAAAGACCGATTTTCAAGATTTAATTATTCATCCAAATGGTCGGTAAAAGCCTTCGAGATTATGTATAAGTAAAATTTGATAATTAAATTACAATATGTCAAAAAGTTTATGCACATAACTTTGGATTGCCTTCGCGACATAACTATCTTAAATTCAAGCGAAACTGTATCTGCCAAGCTAAAGTGTGATGATTTGAACGTGCACAGGTAGACAAAAGATGGCACGGCGACCGAACGGTGGCAGTACGAATCAAACGATACCCGCTTCACGTCACGTTTTTCTATCTGGGTGATAAAGTTTCGATTTTTATTTTTTATTTTTTTTTTATAATAAAATCACTCATCGGTTCAAGTAGAATTTTGAATAAAATTTACACGCCACGTTAATAAATTAAAGTTGTAGAATACTTCCAATGATCTTTGATAAAAAAAGATCGTAGGTTTTAGATTTTTAATATCCTACATCTATCGTTATGCTCGCATTAACCTTATACTATTATTGAGGTTAATTTTTATCATTCGATTTTTTCACTTAACTAAAATAAAAGCAAATAAAAATCGTGTAAGTTTGGAACTTGCACGTCGCTTCCGCATCATTTTGTTTTTATATTCTCAGAATTTCCTGTGTGAGGTAACGTAAAAAAATCGAAATATTCCCTCTGCAGAGAAGCTTTCTTAATCAATAAAAAGATTTTATGACGCAGAAGCGATGTGCAAACGGTTAATTTGCAGGAGTAAAAAAAATTATTCCGTAATTACTGCGTCTCCGGCTACATCAAGTTCAATTTTTTGGGGCAACGACGGTAAAAAAAACCGCGTAAAAAAGAAATTGCACAGTGCTCTTCATAATTTTTGTCCGTAACCAAAGCTTCTACTATGGGTATGACATAAATGAGAGAAAGCACTGAGACAAGCGATAACATGAAATAACATTAATTGCTTTTCACCATGTAGCCATAAATCGTATCCATGAACTATCGATCGGGTATGTAAAATCAAGCGTGTGTCTCAATTGTTTAAAATAATATAATTGATGCTTACAACGTATCGACTGGATAATTGAATAAGGAAAATTTTCGAATGAATAAATGTTCGAATACGAACATGTATTCGAATATATGTTCGAATAACGGTGACGCAAAGGATGTGAGTAAAAAAACGTAGTATCGAATCTATCGCACTGACCTTCTTTGATTTCCTTCCTCGTAAGATCGGCACTTCCTTTGGTCGCCCGGGCCACCATATTAGTGAAACCAATGCCAAGACGCAGAAGCTTGTAATCGTCGTCGGCGGTCAGTGGCTCCGGCGTCAGTCCGCTCAGATGGAGGCATTTCCCTGCAAACCGGCGATAAAACGAGCGTTAAAATTCAAGTTAAATGTTTCAGGCTGTAAAAGAAGAAATGTAAGAAGAACAAAAAAAAAAAAGAGAGTTCTCGATACTGTGTCAGTGGGTGAAACGATGCAAACTTTCATTTCGTTGTTTTCAACTCTTTCCACTTTTTCTCTTTCGTTCCTGTGTATCAGCTGTTTTTTTTATACCACGATTAAACGAAAGTACGAGGGAGGACGACGCTTGGCACGCTTGTGCACAACTCGAAACCATAAAATTGTTGGGAGGGTCGTGAACGAGAAAGAGAGAGAGAAAGTTCCGGCAAAACTTTCAGGGAGGATACATATATATGTGTGTGTGTGTGTGTGTGTGTGTGTATATATATATATATATATATATATATATATATATATATGCATACACGTATAA